>VDFB02061279.1:0-18490 GCA_007258455.2 Sequoia sempervirens | reverse complement strand
TCCCTCTTTCTTTATCCATCCATCTAACTTTGTATCCCTCTTCCTATACCTCTCTATCTATATCTTTATTTTCTTCTCTATGTCTCTCCTATATGTCTCTCTCCATATTTATGCTTCTCTCTCTCCCTTTATTTATCTTTATCTCCTTAGCTCTCCATCTCTCTACCTCTACATATCTCCCTCTCTCTACCTCTCTCTATATATCACTTCCTATCTATATCTTTATCTTTCTATCTCTACATATCTCATTTGTTGCTCCCCTATCCCTCTCTATATATTTGTCTCTTATAAATCACCTCCCCCCCTCTCTCTATATATATATATATACCCCTATCTCTCCATCTCTCTCCCTCTCTCCCTATTATAGGCACATTATGTTTTGGTAATTGAACCTAATAATCAGTATCCAAGTTGGAGATTATTGGTAATGGATCCTCTCCCTCTTCCTAATTCAAAGTTTTTTTAGCCATGTTTGGATTCTAGTTCCTGATGAGGGGATGTGGGGGGCTTGACCTCCCACTTCTTTCACCAAAAGGAAAAATATGAAGAGAAAAATATAAGGGATAGATATATAGAGGAAAATAGAGATATACATATATAGTTTTATGAAGAGGGAGAGGGGGAGGGAGAGAGATAGGGAGAGGTATCTCAAGATAGATACAAAGATAGGAAGATAGAGGTAGAGATGAAGATAGAGGGAGAGAGGGAGAGGGAGAGGGAGAGGGAGAGTAATATATAGAGAGATTGAGAGGTAGGGAGGTAATAATATAGAGAGAGGGAGAGATAGAGAGTGTTGGTAATTGAGCCTCTACCTCTTCCTAATTTAGAGGATTTTTTAGTCATGTTTGGATCTTAGTCCTTGATAGGGGTGTTAGGGGCCTTTCCCCTTCCACCTTTGTTTCCAGGGGGTCCAATGGGGCAAAAAAATATTATGGAGCCTTGTTAGCAACAATTCAAAGGTATTTCCCTTGAAGATTAAAAAAAAAAAACAATTTCCTTGTAAAATAGTATAATTGCTATGTATCATGAGATTTGGTTGTAACTAAATGAAGATGGAGGGAGGGAGGGAGAGAGGAGACTCTATTCTCCTTGTTTTATGATAGACATAATGTGAATGTTTTATAACACACTGTGTTATGGTTTGGTAGTAAACAATCCTAGGCTCAGTCACTAGAAAGCCATAATGTGAGCATGTTATAATGTGAACATATTATAACACAATTGTATTATGCCTTAGATGGACCAAAAAGTGGTTGTGGCCACTTTTTGGTCCCCCATCTTTCTACACTTACCTTGCATTGAAGAATCTTTTCAAGGTTAATAAATCAATGCATGATATTATGCTAGGATCATATGATCTTTTTAGAAGAGTGATGGTCCCCATTAAATTCTAATACATGTATAGAGACAATGAAAAATTAGAGCATTATCAATTAAATATACTATGATTTGAGGTGAGCCACTTGCATGACAATAGTCAGCTTGAGATATATAGTGGCCTAGACATACTACATGATTGATGATGTTGCACTTAAATCTATTGATCTAGGGTATAGCTTATGCATAACATAGATGATACATGCAAGAGTTTGTCTTTGACCAATAACTAATAAAAGAAGCCTAAGCATATCTAGAATCAAATTATTCACCCTCCCTTGATGAGCAAACCATTATAGTGAATCTTTGAGTTTCTAGGAATGTTATTGATATTATTATTGAATTGATGTTCTAACTATAGGGTGAGTGCGAGACCATTATGGGCCAAAAAATTAACCCTAAGTGGCAAGATAAATGCTAGAAAATAGACTTAAGTAACCTCATGAGAAAAATCAAAGGAGTTATCTACACAATATGAAAAATACAATAGGAAAAGTTATATGAAATTGAATGTAGTTTATGGAATACCATCTTTTAAAATAAAATAAAATTAATTTAGAAAAAATGAAATTTCAATAAGGCACTAGTAATTTTTTTAGAAAAATAAAAAAGTAGGTGTTATTTTAGCTATCCCAAGTATGAATAAAAAAATCTTAAAACTTTGGATATAAGTGGATACTTAATTAGATATGATGCATATTTTTATGATATTTTTGTATGTAAATAATTAGTTATGAACTTTACTAATATTTTTCGAACTACTTAAAAATAAAAAAATTCCCAATCAAACTTGGAATTTTTTTTAATCTTTTTAAGAACTATATCTAATGAGGTCTAGAGTGTAAAGCATCTTTTAGATTTGAAAAATGAAAAAAAAAAAAAAAAGTTATGGATATTTTTTAATATGCATATATATTAGTAATGTATACATAGTGCATGTAGAAAATTAATAATAATTACCTATTAAGATTATAATGAGGCATATCCTATAATTTCATAATCTTAAGAGTCTCCTAGATATACCCTTTTTTGTTTTATTAAAACTTAAATAGAAAAAAAAGATTAACATCGAGAATGAAGTTAAGGAAAATCTATATAGACGTTCCAACTCATGATTTACATGGAAAAGATAGATTTAGGATTTTCAAGCCTAATCCCCATGTAATATTGAGGTAGTTTTAGGGGGAAACTAAAAAAATGAATATCTATTTTCAGAAAATATATATCTATTTTATAAAAACTAATTTCATGATTTTGGCTAATACTCCTATTGCCACTATTTCATCCACATGATCTCACACTCACCCTATATATGTCTACAAATATCCTTAGGGGTGTGGTGAATGTGATATGCATGTACTTTAACATTAAGAAGAGGGTGTATACATACATATTTTTCTTTTTCCAGGGATTTACAAATAGTCCCTATACTTGAGAGAGAATTACAAACAATTACATGTGCTAAGAACATGGAAAATTTAGAAAATATTAGTAGTGATTTGGTAGCTGTGATTTTGGGGTAGAATAATTATAATTACATGGAGTTCACCCCAAGTAAATTTAATTATAGTACTAATTGGTGTTGATGTTATCTAACATAGTGTAATTTTAGTGTTAAGTAACAATAGCTTGATGGAATTAGTTGCCATTGATGTTAACACTCGGGGATATTGTTGCACATATGTTTGTGAGATTGTTGTTTGGCATTGGTTTCCATTGATGTCTACACTCAATTTGGGTTGTCATTGATACTTATGTCTACACTTGGTTTGGGTTGTCATAGGTGCTTGTGTGTACACTCAATTTGGGTTATCATTGATTTATGATGTTGTTGATGTTCATGGTTGGATGTCATGCCTTGTTGGATATTAATTAAATTTTTATTCAGTATGGTTGTTGATAGCAGAGATGATATCATGATGATGCATTAAGATGAGGATTAGAAGCATTAAGATGAGGATTAGAAGTAATGTTAAAGTTGGGAAGATGTTGTTGATGGTCTCTAGTATGTTATATGCTCTCTCTTGTTATTCTTGAGGAAGTATGTGTTTCTACAAGGAAGTTTTGGTCTCTGCATGTTGATGAAAGTTTCTACTATAGGAAGTTGCTTTGAAGACTATTTGGGAGAATGCTCTACATTCATCCACCTTTGAAGATATGGTCTTATGGTTTGGTATTCAATGTTTATACTTTGTGGATGTTGCACTCTCATATTTTTAGTTCACCTGTGTTACCAAGGATATTTTTGGTAATTGTAGTGGGTTGGTAGTTTTTTTCTTGTCAAAACTAGTCCAAAAAATGCTCCGCATTTCTCCACATTGATGTTTTTTTCTCCTATGGTTTGGTAAACATCCTCTTAGTTTTTATGTAGTGTCTCAATTTATTTTTCATGTGATGGCGTTTACCACAAGTTGGTTTGTTAATGTTATATCTCTTGGCAGTGTCTTATGGGCTTCTAAGTTAAATTGTTTCATTTTTGGTTGGTTTGCAATGGTTATTTGTGGCATGACAGTGTGGAAGAAGTATATGGAAGTGTTTTTGGATGTTCATGGAACATCTCTTTATGATACACGCATTATAGTTTAATATATTTGGTTTTGCATTGTGTTTTGAGTTGGTTTTCTAGGAAATTTTTGAATGCCTAGTCGACAGGACTTGTTCTCTTGATTACGCTATGTGCTTGGGGGTTTTCAAGTCAGCATTAGAGGTTGTGTTAATATGTATTTGGGTCTTAACCTCTCTTGTTGTGAACCACATTGAGTAAATTACATTGAGTATGTGTTTTTGGGTTGACTGGCAATGTGCTACACATTTCATCTTCATGTTTCCTTGTTATCAACTTAGGTTGATATGTGCCAACATGTGTGTTGTTTGGGATCACATTAGAAGTTGTGATAAGTTGTTTTTGGTCCTTTATATCTCCTAGATAGGATCAAATTATGTTTTTGTGGCCAACTTGTTGAGGTTATTTTTTATCTTCTATTCTAACCAACCTAATTGGTGTTTTGAGATCTTGTAGAGGATAAAATGAAAGAAAAAATTGGTTGCAATTTAAGAGAGTATGTGTGAATATCGAATGATGTAGTGAATTATGGAAAATAAAGATCAAATGATTTATAAGACCTCAATCAGTAGATTGTATTATTGGCATATGTTGTAATTTCTAAATCTTCATGTATCCTGCTATCAGATAGTGAGTCTCCCTAGCGGGTCTTTGTAATTTGTATCTTACCTTGGGGTTGTGTGCCTCAGTATTGAAAGTTCTTTGTATCTTTCCCTAAGGTTATTCACCTTAGCTTGTAAGTCCATTAGAGAGCAATGTGCTTCCTTAGGCAGTGAGCCTTAAAACAAATTATAATTTTGTAAGTAGTGAGCTTCCTATATTGTGAGTTTTCTCACCATGGTTTTTCCCTTGTGTTTTTCACTTAAATCTAGTGTTATCTTGTGCATGTGTGTTCATCGTCCTATCTTTCATTGATGATAATTTGATTAAGTGTTTGCTAATTTGTTTAGAATTTGTTGATCTTATTAAAATTATAAATTTTCATGTTGCTAAAGGGTTTAAGTTTTTATAGATATTGATTCACCCCCCTCTCATTATCTAGGTGTGTTCAACATTTGGTATCAAAGCCAAGTTCCTCTAAATAATCTTAATTTCTTGAGGGAAGGTTTGGGATGGCCCATGGTGGATCTTACAAGGGTCCTAGGTTTGATGGAACAAATTACACCTTTTGGAAAGTAAGAATGGAAGGCCATCTAAACTCTCTAGTGTTTGGTGTTTGGAAATTTGTCAAGGATGGTTACACTTCTCTTGCTACTCCTCCAAAAAATCCAGCTAAGATTAGGTTGTATGAGAAAAATTCCAAGGAAAATAATGCTATTATGTGTGGGTTAGTTGATTCAAAACTTCTAAAAGTGATGAGTTATAGTTCTACCAAGGATGCATGGGAAAATCTTAGCAGCATTTATGAAGGAGATAATACATTGAAGCAAGCCAAGATAAAAATCTTCAAGAGTAGATTTAAGACCCTAAGAATGATAGAGGATGAAGATATTTCTAGTTATATGCTTCGGGTGGATGAAGTAGTTATTGGAATCAGGGGTCTTAGTGGAGAAGTGAAAGAAGATGAGATTGTGAAGAAGGTTCTGAGATGTCTCCCTAAATCTTATAGTCATAATGTATCTACTATTGAGGAATCTAAGGACTTGGATAAGTATTCAGTAGATGAAATCTACTCTCATGACCTTTGAAATGAGAGAGTTTGACAAAGATGCTCCAAAGAAGGAAGTAGCATTCAAAGCTAGTAGAAAGGTAGAAGATGAAGTAGGTGATCAGAATGATGACAGTGATGAGGTAGAAGCAAACTTTGTGAGAAGATTGAAGAAAGGCACCGGAAAATACAAAGGTGAGTTACCTTTCAAGTGCTTCAATTATGGGAGAATTGGTCATTTTGCATCTAAATGTACTTTTAAATAATTTGAAGATAGCAACAAAAGAGAAGCTTAAAATAAGTCTTTATTCCAAGGAGAGCACTTTTTCTTTAGAAGATGAGGATAATGATTCAAATGATGAAACCATCTTCACGGCCTTGAAAGTGGATGACAAAAAGAGTGATGTTGGAAAATGTAAGATGTTTGGTACCTTGAAGAATGACAAAAATAATGAAATATATATGGTTGTGTGGACTTCCTTTCATGAAAAGGAATAATCAAATGCTTGGGTGATTGATAGTGGTTGCTATAACCACATGAATGGTGAAAAGGGAAGGTTCATCATTCTTAAGAAGTGTAATGGTGGAGCTATTAATTTTGGTGGTGAAGAGTTAGCAAAAATTTGTGGAAAGGGTGTTATATCCATTGATAAAAACAACAAGAATGAGGATGTCCTCCATGTCAAAGGGCTAAAGCATAATCTCCTCAATTTCAGTTGAATGTGTAGCAAAGGATGTAACCTTACATTTCATGCCAGAGGTTGTGAGATCGGGAAAGAAGGGTTTGAAATATTAGTTATAAAAGAAACTAGGAAAAATGGAAATGTCAACCATCTAAAGGAGGAAATGATGTAGAGCATCTACTAACTTTAAGGGTTCTTAAGACCCCAAAACACAACTTGAGAAAATCACTAAAACTTTCAACAAAATTCACTTCTTTAACACTTGATTCCACATGGCTAAAAGACACCAAATCTTCCAATTAGGGTTCTAAACTCTTACCAGACCCAAGTACATTTCCATTATCATGGAATAGGTAGGATTAAACCAAAAAAACTCTTTCATAACATAGTTTCATCAGCTTCTCAATTGCTTGCACCCATGATACCTATTGCTCATCATGATAAAAATGGGTATATCTTCTAAACCTGATTGAATCTCCAAATATAAATTACATTTTCAAGAACCCATTACATCATTATTGAAAATACTACAAACTCAAGTACTATTGCTTTGGAAATATTAAGCTTAAAATTGATTGTCATGTAGCAATGGGCTCCAAATAGGCTTAATTTACAAAGCATGTACCATCTAATTCACTCCAAATCTTCAAATAACAATATAATTACAATAGGTTATAAAACCTCAAATTCAACAGCTTTGAGAGATTGAAAGACTCAATAATGCACCAAAATACCAAACCTTTGCTCTAGGTCATTTTGAACTAAGTAAAACAAAGGTTTATTGAAAATACGCTTTCCAAACCTCATGCCACTTAGCCACTGCTTCAAAAATCTTGAAATATTTCTGCACAAGCTATAATAACTTACTTCTAACCTTCTTGAATGAATTTTCAATAGATTCCAACTTGGAGCCACCCATTTCATGGAAAAACTTAGAAAATACTATGAGGACAACAACAAAAATTTGTATCCTTACTTCCCATGCATCTGCAAACATAAAAAAACTCTTATGACACTCTACCCTAACCCTTTACACCAATTTACAAATCCTAAATTGGTGGAATGGTTGTATAACCACTCCTTAGACTCTAAAAACCCTTAATTTGGGGTTTTCAACATTTTTTTGTAAAAGAACTTTAAACAAACTTTAAACTCAATAAAATTCCTCCAAATAAAGATTGATTGAAATGGAACTCTCTATTCTATCCAAGATAGTGAATTTTAAGGCCTATAGTTTCTATACAGGCCATACAAAACTAATAAACAACAAAAAAAAATGCAGTTTTTGTATAACAAAGTACTTCTACTCACAAAATGTTTCAAGGATACAATGTGTAATCCTTTGCTCACCTTCACAATGATTTATAAAGATGTTTACAATAGTTAGAATAACTTCCCTTCAACTTCAAATGATCAAACCTTCTTTTTTCCAAATATGACTCTTCAACTTCATGTAATTGTGCAATTTTGCAATTTTTTGCATCTTTTGCAACAAAAAGACAACTTTTTCAATTTACCTTCTTTGACCTCCTAAAGACCTAATAGTGACTCAATTACATTTGAAGTGGTCTAAACATGACCTTTTTACATGCATATCATGGTGAAGATTCAAACTTTACATGATTTCCTATTGGAGGCATAAAACCACTAAGCGCTCCTACACCAGAAAATGGAAGAATCTATTTATTGGCTAAATCTAGTGAGTGTTGGATGTGGCACAAGATGATGGGACACATCAAATTTGACAATATGGAAAATATTAGCTATACTTATGTAGGTAGATATGCCTAAGATAACTAAGCCTACAAACACATTATGCAAGGAGTGTCAAATGGGAAAGCAAACAAAGACAAATTTAAAGATCAAGGAGTGTTCTTCTACAATGCCATTAGAGCTTATTCACACTGACCTATGTGGACCTAAAAGAACAAAGAGTCAACAAGGTGAAAGGTATTGCATGTTTCTTATTGATGACTACTCTAGATTGACTTGGGTTACAAATTTAATAGAAAAATCATAAGCCTTTGATAAGTTTAATATTTTTAAAGAAAAATTTGAGAATGAAATGAATTCTAAGATAAAATTCTTAAGATTTGATAGAGGAGGTGAATTTACTTCAAGTGAATTTGAAATTTTTTGTGAATATCATGGTATTAGGAGACATTTTTTTGCTCCTAGAACCCCTCAAAAAAATGGGGTAGTGGAAAGGAAGAATATAACTATGCAGCAGATGGCTAGGGCTATGTTGAAAGATGTTGATCTACCTAATATGTAATGGAAGCAAGAAGTTCACATTGTTGTCTATTTGCTTAATAGAGTATGGTTGGGGATGAACAAAACTAAGACCCCTCATGAACTATGGTATGGAATTCCCCTTACTGTTAGATACTTTAGGATCTTTGGTAACAAATGCTACATCAAAAGATATGAAGAAGACCTTGGAAAGTTTGATTTGAGGTGTGATGAAAGGGTCTTTATTGGTTACTCAACTAGAAGCAAGGCCTATAGATGCTACAACAAAATATTGGGAACGATGATTGAAAGCACAAATGTGAAAGTGGATGAATATTTGTGTCAGATCTCACAAGAACTAGAGGTTTTCATATCTAATATACCTCCCTGCATTGAAGAAGAATAAGAAGAGAAGAAACACGAATAAGAAAAGGTTTCTAAGACCCCATCAAAATAAGTTCAGAAGAATCATTCATCAGATAAGATCATTGGTGATAAGAATGAGGGTGTGCTAACTAGGAGAAGGTTTGCAAAATCAAGTGAGCAAGTGAATTTTTGTTTTTTGTCAAAGGTAGAGCTAAAGAACTTTATTGATGCTAGCAAAGATGAAAGTTGGATGAAGGAAATTTAAGAGGAATTGAATCAAATAGAAAATAATCTAACATGGTACTTGGTTCCAAAACCAAATAATAAGAATGTTATAGGAACAATGTGGGTGTTCTATAAGAATTTGAATCAAGATGATAAAGTTGTAAGGAACAAAGCTAGATTAGAATGTAAGGGTTATTCACAAGTTGAAGGCATTGATTTTGAGGGGAATTTTGCTCTGATAGCCAGAATGGAGGAAATAAGGATGTTTCTTTCCTTTGGTGCTCAAAATAATTTCAAAATATATCAAATAGATGTCAATTCAACCTTCTTGAATGGTGATTTAGAGGAAGAATTATATATTGAGAAATTAGATGGTTTCTAGCTATTAGAAGATCTGAACATGGTGTGCAGACTCAAGAAATATTTGTATGGACTCAAGCAAGCTCCTAGAGCTTGGTATGCTCAGTTGGATAAGTACTTACTTCAGCAAGGTATTAAGAAAGGTACTATAGATAGTAATCTTTACATTAAGATAGAGAAAGACAATATTTTGATAGTTGTTATTTTGATGATATCATCTTTGGTGGAGATGGTAATATCTGTAAGAAGTTTGTAGAGGAGATGCCGAAAGAGTTTGAGATGTTTATGATTGGTGAGTTGTCTTTCTTCCTTCGGCTTCAAATTATTTAACCAGATGATGGTATATTTATTTCTCAGGCTAAGTATGTTAAAAGAGATGTTGAAGAAGTTTGGCATGGAGGATTCCAAACTACTAAGTACTCCTATGGTCATCGATTGTCACTTAAGCAAGATTGATGAGTCACCTGAGGTTGACCAAACTCTTTATAGGTTTATGATTGGAGGATTATCATACTTGACTACTTCTAGACCTAATATTATACATGCAATATGTTTGGTTGCCAAATATCAAGATAATCCTAAGCAAAATAATGAGAAAGCAGTAAAAAGAATATTTATATATTTGAAAGGACTCTAGATTATGGTTTGTGGTATAAGAAGGATTATAAATTTTCTTTAAGTTCTTATATTGATGTTGATTGGGTAGGATGTGTAAATGAGAAAAGAAGCACCAGTCGAAGTGTATTTTTCAAGGAGATAGATTGGTATCTTGGTTTAGTAAGAAATGTCCTTATCCATAGTAGAAGCTAAGTATATTGTTGCAACATCTTGTTTCCCCAAGTGCTTTAGATGAAGAAGACTTTTAAGGACATAAAGGTGGTATATGATGAGCCCATTCCCATATTATGTGATAATACCAATGCAATAAACATTTCTAATAATTTGATGATGCATTCAAGAACCAAACATATTTCTATCTCGTATAGCCAAAACAAGAAGTTAGATTGGAGTATGTACCTACTAAGGATCATATTGTAGACATCTTCACTAAGGTGCTTTCAAAGGATACTTTTGAATACCTCTAGCAAAAGTTGGGGTTATTGCCCCTCTTTTTTCTAGCTAGATGCATAGATGGTGCATCTATCAAGGGAGAAATTCAAGTCATATCTTTTTTCTCCTAGATTGATGTGTACTACCTCTTAGGGAGAGTAGGTAGTTGGTTAAAGAAGAAGTGATGTTGGTCAAAGGGGGAGAATGTGTTGATGTTTTAATGAAGATCCTTGGCCCTCTTTCCTTGATGTTAAAGGGGGAGAATGAGCAGGTGTGTGTTACCATCAATTCCAAAGGGGGAGATTTTTGGCATTGGTTGTCATTGATCTCAACACTTGGGGAGATTGTTGCACATATTTTTGTGATATTGTTGCTTGGTATTGGTTGTCATTGATTTCTACACTCAATTTGGGTTATTATCAATGCTTGTGTCTACACTTGGTTTGGGTTGTCATTGGTGCTTGTGTGTACACTCAGTTTGGGCTATCATTGATGTATGATGTTGTTGATTTTCATGGTTGGATGTCATGCCTTGCTTGATGTCAATTGAATTTGTATTGATTATGGTTGTTGGTAGCAAAGATGATATCATGATGATGCATTAAGATGATAATTAGAAGTAATACTGAAGTTGGGAAAATGTTGGTAATGGTCTCTAGTATGTTATATGTTCTCTCTTGTTGTTCTTGAGGAAGTATGTGTTTCTACAAGGAAGTTCTAGTCTCTACGTGGTGAAATTTGCTACCATAGGAAGTTGCTTTAAAGATTGTTTGGGAGAATACTCTACATTCATTCACCTTTGAAGATATGGTCTTGTGGTTTTGGATTCAAAATTTATGCTATGTGGATGTTGCACTCCTATCTTTTTAGGCCAACTATGTTACGAAGGAGGTTTCTAGTAATTGCAGTGGATTGGCAGTTTTTGTTGCTTGTCAAGACTAGTCCAAAAAATATTCCACATTTCTTTGTACTGATGTTTCTACTCATGCGATTTGGTGAACATGATCTCAATATTTTTTTAGTGTCATAGTTCAATTTTCATGTGATGGTGTTTACCACAAGTTTGTTTCTTAATGTTCTATCTCTTTGTAGTGTTTTTTGGGCTTCTAAGTTGAAGTTTTTTTGTTTCTGGTTGGTTTACAGTGTTTTTTTGTGGCATGACAGTGTGGAAGAAGTATATGGAAGCATTGTTGGATGTTCATGGAATATATCTTTATGATCCACACATTAGAGTTTGATCTCGTTGGTGTTGCATTTTCTTTTGAGTTGGTGTTCTATGAAATTTGTGAATTTTTGGATGATACGGATTGTTCCTTTTCTTTCACTATGTGCTTGGGGGTCTACACTAGCATTGGAGGTTTTGTTAATATGTATTTTGGCCTTGACCTATTCTGTTGTGAACTGCATTGAGTAAACTTAGTTGAGTATGCATTTTTTGGGTCGACTGGTAATGTGCTACACGTTTCATTTTCACATTTCCTTGTTGTTGAGTTGGGTTGATTTGTGTGAGCATTTGTGTTGTTTGGGATCACATTGGAATTTTTAATAAGGATTTTTTGGTCATCTCTATCTCCTAGATATGACCGCATTATGCTTTTATGGATAACTTTTTGAGGTCAGTGTTTATCTTTTGTTCTATTCGACCTAATTAGTGTTTTGAGATCTTGTGGATGATATAAATGAAATAAAAAATCATTTTCAAGTTGAGCGATTGTGTGGTGGTGTGCGAGTATGGAATTTATGTAGTGAGTTGTGGAAAAGAAAGATCAGATGAGCTTTAACGCCTCGGTTAGCAGAGTGTATTATTGATATATGTTGTAATTTCTAAATCTTCATGTATCCTACTATCAGACAGTAAGTCTCTTTAGTAGGTCCTTGTAATTTGTATCTTTCCTTGGGGTTGTGTGCCTTAGTACTACAAGTATTTAGTATATTTCCCTAATGGTGTGTTCCTTATCTTGCAATTTCATGAGGGAGCAATGTGATTCCTTAGGCAATAAGTCTTAAAACAAATTGTAATTTTGTAAGAAGTGAGCTTCCTATGCTGTGAGTTTTCTCACCATGGTTTTTCCCTTCTTAGGTTTTCTACATAAATATAGTGTTATCTTGTGCATGTGTGTTCATTTCCCTATCTTTCATTTTTATTGATTTAATTAAGTGTTACTAATGTGTTTATAAGTTTTTGATCCTATTAAAAGTTTAAATTTGCATGTTGTGAAAGGGTTTAGGATCTAAAGGGTTTAATTTTTTATAGATATCGATTCACCCCCCCTCTTAGTATCTGAGTGTGTTCAACATAGCTTAGACATACAATAGTAAATTTGAGATAAAAAAATTCTCTCTAATTCTATGAAGAATGATGAAGTTCCATGTGTATTACTACCATAGAGTTATGGATGTGTCAATGTTTCATTATATTGATGGTGGGAACATAGATACATTTTGGTATATAATGTGTTATTCACATGAGATTACTTACACTTATGTGGATATTACAAAGAGGATGTGGAATTTTCCCATCTATCATGGTCATAATACACCCACAATATTACTAAATGAAATGTACAAAATTCCTTATGTGTGAATATCTAAGAACCGAAATTTATATTATGAATAGTTCATGTTTACACAAAGACCACATGGATGAATATTCCAACACTTTTTAGCTATATACCCTCTACATAGGAATTGGAAGCATGTAACAAAAGTGTGAGCTTCAAGTATTTGTTAGGAATTTATTAGTATTTTGATGTTATTTGGTGTAATAGTGTGCACATAATGGTTTATTTAATTATTGTACAAGGCACATATAAGGATTCTACACACTTATGTGAAGTTTGTTATATATGTAGCACTACCATGAGGCGTGATATTATTTATGATATAAAAACTTTTAGAGTGGATGTGTAACTCTTGCTAATCTAATAAGAGAATGGGGTTTATAAATACTAGTAACTCAAGTGAAGATAGTTAAACTAATTAATGTAGGAAATGGTGTAGATGCTTCATTTGTGTCTGATTATGGTGAGAAGAGTATATAACCTTAACTAATTGGTTACCACTAGTGTAATGTAGACTAGTGTTACATTGTCACATATCCATTTGGACAGAATTGATGAAGTCTTGGATAGATGTATGATAAGGCCTTAGTCTTCATATCCTATTTAATTTAGTAGATTGGTACCAATGCCTTTTTTTTCTCAAAATTAGCAAACAAGATTAATGAGTCAAAGTATTGTGGAATGACAAGGGATTATTGAGTTTTATTATTATTATTCAAGTATTAAATGGTGTTTTCTCAATGAATTGTACTTGTTCAAGCTCTTGGAACCATGTGCTCCTAGATTCAAGTCATTCTAGTTCCTCCCATATTTTGTGTAGTTCTTATAGAATCTAAATGTTTCATGTACCTCTAGATTTAACATGAGAAGGATGCTAAAGGATAGGGAAATCAAGATAGGTGATGTGTGCCATGAGATCTATGAGGTACTCTAAGATAATGTCAAATATTTTCTTCTTTGACTAGATAATTTACTATAAACATTGATTATGATGTTGAAAATGTGAGATCTCCTTATGCACATAATTATTCTCACATAGAAATATTAAAGGGGATCCTTCCATCTAGGATTTTTTCATCTTATTCACTTAACTCATGAATATAAAATTGAAGGTATGTGCTCACTAAATAGTGATTATATGTCAAACTATAGTTGGTGTATCCAAAATTCAAGATCTAATAGGTCATTTATCTAGGTCAATTCTAGGAGACACTTGGAGGAAAATATATAACCTATCTAAGTAATGAATATTTCATATATAGTGTCATAAGTTTAATAATGTGTAATCGAACTTAAAATAAGATGCACAAAATTATTGCACATTCATAGGGTGAGAGATCAATAAAATAAGATACTTATATTCAATGGTAGAATAGGATAAATACATACTTGTGTATTTGACACAGTAAGGATAAGAATGATAATTATTTCTATAAAAAAATAAGTAGCACATATTTCTTTATTTTCCTAGACTGTGTTAAAGGTGATACCTGGTAGCACTATTTAAATTTTAGGGTTGTATTCATGCATACTATAGTTAGGGTTTACACTTCCATGCCTTAGTCTAAAAACCCTTTTCCTTCATTGGCTTTATCACTTTTGACATAATTTCATGTTGAATTGTTGGCTATGTTCTTGGTCTTTTAAGTTGTGCTCAAGCCCTTATATCAGTTAAGTTACTGGCCCCTTCAATTCCTAGAGAGCACTTGTAGCAATTTTTCATGTGAAAAATTGAATAACTTATGTTATTCAATCACATTCCATTTTATGTGCCTAGTTTCCAATAGGTGTCAGGTTTCCATTTATTTTTTTACTTCTATAGGTCCTTAATCACAAAAGGAAATGGGAGCTATGAGATTGGACAATAGATCTATAGAATTATCTCATTTGATTTTGCATATCCACAAGTTTGATGAGGTGGACCCAAATTTAGGTCCTAGACTCATAGAAATATGGCATGTGACCTTATCAGCACCATGATGGCCTATGTGTCTTGTCTTTTCAAAATCCTTCCATTTTGTGGGCCCATTTAGATGACATGGAATGTGTATATTGGTTTAAATTTTCAAAGAACTTCAAAATCCAATCAGGAGGATTTGTCAAGTGTTGTCAATTCAAATGATGATTGTCAATTCTTCTTGTGTTTCTCAAGATCAACTATCTATTTACAAAGCTTGAATAGTGACTAGTAGACAACTCTAGGTTCACACAAATGAGTTATAATGGAAAAAGTGATTGTTTATGACCCAATTTATTCATATTTATTATCTCAACAAATACTACCATGTGATCATTGAAAGGAGTCATTCTACATTGTTGAGAACTGGGAGCAAATTCTAGCTATCTTGCAGCTTCAACAATGAACTAGGGTTTCTTGAGCAGCAAACAAGTAAGCAAAATTTTGAGCTCTAGTTCATAAAATTTGATTATCTAGTAGTTTAGGTTTTGTGTAATTACAATTGCAAGAAAAAAATCTATTTAAGGATGATAAAATACCAAACCCTAGTTATAATGGTTAAGCCCTAGGTTCATAAAATTTAAAATGAGTCAATATAAGGACCTTTCCTCATCAAATAGTCTCTTTGATGATAAGGATTTAATAGTTTAGCTACCAAGATCATCAAGAAAGGTAACACGTGCCCATGAGGAAAGTGTTTCAAAAATGGTAGGGAATGTAGGGATGTTGAGATAACTATCATAGGATGGACTTTTTTAGCCATTGGTATAACAAGAGAAGTTCATGTGTCCCTATTTCAAATTTTTGGGTGTATAATTTGGGGAAGTTATTAGTACCAAACATTTTTGTGAATGTAGAATTATTTGGTTTGTGCCTCAAAATTATGATGAACATGTTAGAGATGTTAGGGTTGAAAATGGTGGTGTTGATACATATTAACAAGGCCTCTATTTTTTAAGTCTTCAATCTTAATTTAGCTACAAGCAAGACCATAGTTTTTGGGTCTTTCAATAAGAAGTACTAGTAGGATAAGAACAACTATATGGTTCTATGGCTCCTCAGCCACAAATTAAAGGAATTTGATATAAATTCAATCAGATTCTCTCAGAATGAGGTTGAGCCTTTCAATATTGACCAATTTGAGGAATATTTCATCAAGACATCATTCTTTATGCAAAGCCTCGGGGGTGATGTTAAAACCAAGATTTGCATACCCTTAATGTATATGACAATATATATCCAAAATCCATTGGTAAATATTAAGTTTGACTTTTCCACATACATTATAAAAAAAATCCATAAGAAGTTGGTAGAAATTAAGGAAAATGATAAGATGGTGAACTTAAGGTGGTACTCTCTACTTTGTCGCATGCTCTTGTATGAGGAAATTACTAAGTGGGACAAGGCACTGCAAGTTAAAATGGTTGGTGAAAATGGTCAACCTCTTCCCATCAAATGGTGGAAATACATTTGGGACATGCACTATGAGAAATCTAACTATGTAGTTTTTGAAGAGAATTTAATTAGAAAGGTTCTAGGGTTCTTGGAGAGAGATGGGGAGAGGTTGCACGATAAAATTTTAGATTTTTTGAAGCCAAAGGAAATATTCCCTAAGTGAAACATAATTGGGGAGATCGGTATCTCCATTCAAATACTACTACAATCAAGATATATGGATGCCCTGTAAGCCCATAAATACTACCAAAGCATGTCCCTAAGAGATTGGTATTTTTAGAGATTATGTAGTAGCTTAATTAAATAAGTAAAGGCCATTTGAAAGGTCAAAAGAATGGATCGTTCTTTCCTTTTACTATGTAGTTTTCTAATTTTATCATCAATGGGGAGGGCCTATAATTAATATACCCTTTGCTTCATTCTTATAGGATGAGCCATGAATTTGTAAGAACATCTGATCTTGAAGGATTTATAAATCAAATAAGATTGAGTATCAGAGTTTGGATGGATTCATTGGGTGCTTGTTGAGGAAGATGTGATAAGAAATTGTTTAACAAAAAAAGAGCTTAGTGAAAGGAGAATAAAATGGGTATCTATCAGAAAGGGGGGAGAACAAAGAACAAAGCGGAATTCTAATTACCTTAGAGAATTTATAGAGATAAAGGACCCCCCCATCACTAGAATAAATAAAATGTTGGATAATGTAGATGTATTAGTTGTAAAGGATCTTGCATATGAAGAAAGCAATATATGGCCAATATATGTAGACAATTAAAATGACCTAGGCCTACAAGCTCTATTTTTACCACTTTCATCCTAGCATAATTATGACATTTAATTATGTCCTTGGTCCACATTCAACTATTAATTAAATAATTTATAGTGTTTTAATTAATTAAATTAATCCTTTATTCTTCATGATTATTAAATAAATAAATTTTATTTATTTATTCAATCGTCTTTAATTGTATGAAGTCTTCCTTTAATTAAATAAATTTGTTAATTTGTTCCATTTATTCTTCATGATTATTAAATAAATAGGGTACATATATTTATTCAATATGTCATAATTCCATCGGACCAAATTAATTTATGAATTTATTTAATTACTCAATTCTTTATTTCCACTATTTTAAATCAATTTATTATTTAAAATGATTTTGTTTTATTAACCGTCACTTCATTTTAGTAAATAATCTAAAAAAGATTATTTATTATCTCACAAAATCCATATTTTGAGTTGATTTAATTCAAATGGGTAACTTTCTTCCAAAAATCAAGTAATTGAGCAGATTCTTGATTTTTCAAATTTGCTTTTCAGTCCACCTCTTATCTTCTTGATTTTTCAAATCTCATAAAGCAGGCAGTCTTTATCTTCTTGATTTTCGAAAATCTTTATTTTTCTAATTAATTATCTCATTCATTCTCCACCACCAATTTTATTTTCTCAGATGACATCTCAACCACTCATCTAAGGATTTTTCCCTAACCCTGATTAGGGATTGACAGATTTAATCTTGTCCTTTGATTTTAGGTCTCTGTCGAAAGTCGATCTCGTTCGTTCATTCAAAATGGCGTTTTCTATAAAATGTCTATTTTGCTCTCATTTTGAGATTAGACAGTTAGATTTTATTATTCTGGCATATTAAGACTTAGAGTTATTTTTCATTTTAGAGTTATTTGGCATAGGCATAGGCATAGGCATAGTTTTTCTCAAATCCTTCAAAACTTGCATAGGACAATGTCATAGTCAAAATGCTCACACTCAATCTGAGGGCATCAATCATATGTTGCAAGCTAGGAGGTGTTATGGAGGTGAACCATGGGAGCTTCAACGAATATCTAGTATAATTGTTCTTATTATTTGCTTTCTTTGTGCTTCATAACTTCTTTGGGTTTATATTATTGATCTAATCATTGCTAACCTTAATCCTAAAATTTACCCATTGATACATTGAAGACCGGTGCTTCTTTTTGTAGTTCCATATGGTTTGGTTTCTATGCAAAATAGGT
>VDFB02061278.1:0-20614 GCA_007258455.2 Sequoia sempervirens | reverse complement strand
GATATTTCATCCAACTCAGACTCGAGAAAAAAATCTTTTCATTAGGAATTTGATCAAAATTTATCTAGGCGATAATTTTCAAATTCATCTACCAAGGCATTTTTAACACATTTTATCCCTTGCCTTAGAAAATTTTTAAATTTTCCCTTAGGAAAATTCATTGTTCAAGCGCCAATCAAATTCTCCATCTTAAATGCCTTGGTGAAGTGCAGAGGACCTTGAAATCCACTCCTCATCGATAATCCTCAATACCCAGAAGAAAATTTCTTTTAGAACTTGTGAAATTCATGGGTATACAACAAACGGGTTCATTTAATTTTTCTTGAATTTTGAACCTTAGAAAAAATAATTCCACATCAAATTTATTCTTGTTCTTCATTCTTGTGAGCACTTGTTGCTCTGACTTGAATACTTCAATCAATCCTGTGAAGCCGACATTCTCTGACTTCTCCTCTGGTGATTTAACCATGCCTTTGAAAAATTCATCTCCTCCATCAGACTTAGGCATATTTTCCTCTAGAGGTGGAATTTAAATATTTATACTTAGAAAAATATTCTATCATTTCATCACTAGCTTGGGCGCATTTGAGCTCTTGTCCTGCCATTTGCAAACACTTAGAAAATATTTCCTGGCTTCCTTCTCATCTTGGGCGCAATTCATGGGTAGTGCTTCCATTTTTCCATACTTATAGAAAATTTCAAAGACCTCCTCCTTCTTGGGCGCATTTGGGGAGTTAGACTTCAAATTTCCATGCCTTAGTTGGATTTTTATCTTCTCCAGCAGCTTGGGCGCATTTGGGGCATCAAGCTTCGAATTTATGAGGACTTAGAGAATTTTCAGCCTTCCAACCTTCCAAGGGCGCATTTTCATAGGTGAGCTTCAAATTTCAATCACTTAGAAGAATTTCCAACTCAAACTCCAAGTGAAGGCGCTTTTAGGGGGGAGCTACTCAAAGTTTTGAACACTTAGACAAATCTTCATCCTCTCGAGTTCTCCACCAGTCAAGGGCGCTTATGAGAGGTCATGCTTCAAATTTTAAGGACTTAGTAAATTTTCAAGCATCACCTTTCACTTTGGGCACATTCTCATGGGAAAGCTTTCACTTTTCTAACACTTAGAAAATTTAGAGGCCCCTCTTTACCTTGGGCGCATTTAGACCCTCATGCATTCAATTTTCATGCCTTGGTAGAATCTTCACTCCTCCAACAGCTTGGGCGCACTTGGGAGGTGGTACTTCAAATTTCTTATACTTCGAATGTTTTCAAGCTCCTCATGCAAAGCGAGGCGCATTTGGAGGAGTATGCTTCAAATTTTGCAACACTTAGAAGATTTTCAACCAGCTTCAAGTTCAAGGGCTCATTTCACCATGGGAGCCTCCAATTTGTGGCATTTAGAAGATTTTTCAAGCCTCTCATCTAGCTGGGCGCATTTGGACCCCTGAGGCTTCATATTTGAAGGACTTAGAAATTTTCAAGACCTCCTCTTCAACCTCAAGGTGCATTCAGGGTGCTTAGAAAATTTTCATCAACCTTCAGCTTTTAAAGGCGTTTTTCACTGGCTGGACTTTAAAATTTATCAATTTCAGTGAATTTTATGCCATTTGTCAAATTTAGAGTGATTCATTCATGCTAACCCTAGCTTGCCCCAACTTTCTATTTTTAGAAAGCTCCCCAGATTTTGTGCTTTGGATTGACTTTTGACTCTGAAGAGCCTGATTTTGCTTTGTGTTGACTCTTGGGATGTGATTGAATTGTCGGGGCCTGATGCCTGCCTGCACCTGCTATTTTTAGCAACTTACTAAAAATAGCAATTGCTCAGAATGTCTTCAAATTTTGCATGCCGATTGCTTGAAGGGTATTGATCGTGACTGGACGCTGCTTCTGCCTGGCTGTTGTGTTTTGCCCTTGATTTTAGGAAACCCTAATTCTTCTGCACAGGCCTGCTAAAAATAGTAAGTGCTTGATTTTTGAATCTCTGCAACTCCGTTCGCCTTGAAATTCGCGCCATGGGATCTTTATTAGCTGTTTGACTTATTCATACTGACACCTCGTGCTGACCTGCTATTTATAGCACATTTTTGGAGGTGGCTTGCTAATTATAGTAACTGCTTGTTTCTGATATCTCCACAACTCCGTTTGATTTGAAATTCGAATGACGTGCTCCTCACCACGTGACTTGCCTGTTGATGTCGGCGCATACTGCTGACTTTCTATTTTTAGAAAGTTTCTGAAATGACTTACTATAAATGAAGTAAGTGCTCAGTTGCCCTCAAATTTTACCGTAGGATAGCTTGAAGATCTTGTCGCGGTGAGTATACCGCCGGTTTTTGAAAATTACGACCTTATAACCCTCATCTTGGGTCACCGAAATTTTGGAAACCCTGAATTGGTCTTGCATGCGTATCAAACGACCTCCGTTTGTCCTCGTTTCTGTTGCATTGCGATCAGTTTGTGATTCTGAAGTGCTGGGAGGCAGCTGCCGGAATGCATCTGCTAAAAATAGCAAGTTGCTGAAGAAGTGATTATCTTGCTTTGCATGTCATATCATCAGGCTCTAAAACCCTAAAGAATTATCACGGAACGTACGAAAACCTGAATGCAAACCACGAAAATAGCCTCAGAATGCTAAACTCACGAGAAGTTATTTGTCTCAAACTTGCATGTTATACCATTCGCGAGGTCTCGAAAAACCGAAGGAATCTCGGACGTATTACTTTGCTTGAAAAACTCACATATAAAGCGGAAGTAAAATTTGCTCACGAAGGTGAGAGCTGCTAAAAATAGTAAGTGGTCCATTTAGCTCAAATTTTGCGGTGATAATACGACATCATTACGAATCTGATGTATTTATTTTCTTTAAAAGTTAATGCACGGAATTACATACTAAAATAGTAAGTAATTCAGTCGGTGAAATTTCGTAATCACTTCAAATTACAGCGATAGTAAAAGTTAGTCTACATTTTCAATTTATTCACGCCGTTTGACCCTAGATTGACGGGGAAAGTACAAACCCTAATTTTCGGACTTTGGCCAAAATTTCACATTAAAAGCTCCTGAGGCCGGGCACATCCCTCCGAAGGTAGACAACAAAGAGGAGAGACAAAACCAAAGCCAAAGACCAAAATGGGCAAAATTAGGGGGTCCCCATCTTGAATGGGGCGATGTGTGAAAAGGTCACAACATCGGCATCCCCGCGGGGAAAGTGTTGAAAAACATTAGTCCTGTTAATCTATCAAACCATCATATAGAAGGATACTTACTCAAAAGGGGAGTAGAATCCGATATTGGATCAGAACACCTTCATCCAAGACCTTGTGAGTGTGTGCATTTTCGTTCCATCTCTAAATCATCTTGACTTCCGGAATTGGCCACAGCAGGTTGTATATATATCTTAACTTCAAAAGCATCCGGGACATTGCCTGTTGCCCGGTCAGTACGTCCATAGCCTCGACGAGGTTGTTGCTACAATTCTCACAAATATTGCTCCACTACTAGCTGCGCGTCTATAGCCCCGGTGGAGCTACCCGCATGTTCCCAAAACCAATATTTCATAATATTTCCTTCATTTTTCATTTTCTCTCATTTCTTGTTTTCGGATATTTCTTTTTAAAGCACATTTTGTTTTCTTCATTTGTTCTCCATCAATTCCTTGATTGGCTGGCAGGCAATGAAGCCTCCAATGGGCTTGAGAATTGTAGTGGCGCTGAAGCAAGATGTAAGATTTTCACTTGCCAAAATCTTTCCCAAGAAACCTAAATGACTCAGAATGGAGATAGGTGTGGTACTCAAGGTCTTTAGACTCATGTGTTAAGACACAATAACGGGTTAACCTCCCGAGACGAGTTCAATCCTAAACTGGATGACGACAAAAGGAAAACAACCTTAGCCTTTTTCAAAATTTAGCACAAATTCCAGTGAAAAGAAACCACGTTGTGAAATTAAAACCATCATCACCCCCTTCGTAATGGGAAACCCTAAAATCCTTGCCCATTCCAAACCAAAACCACTTGAGCGGACAACTCAAGGGAAGAACCACCAAACCAAAAACCCAAAGGGCAACAAACCAAAACCAAAAACGAAACAAAACAGGAAAGCAAACAGGAAAGCAAACCTAATCTAACTATGTTACAAAGTAGGCTCTCGGAGAGAACCTAGGGTTGGAAATAATGCTTGAGGAATCTCCCATCGTCTAGCAATGGGATATCCCCTCCTATTCGTGTCCGTAACTTAAATGCATTGTCTCCCAGGATCTCAGAAGCTTGACGAGGGTCCAACCATGATCTGTTCATAACTCTTTGATGCCTAGCCAAACTTTCCAAAGCTTCATTCCTTTTCTCCTCCAAGTGCATCGACTGAGACAGCCTTGTTTGAATCTGGCCCTCTCCCTCATTGACTTCTTCACATTCTTCCCCTAAAGTGACTTGTTGAATCATCTTTGGGACTTGCTTCGAGGGGATCTTACTCATGGCACTTGTGCTTTCTAAATGGAAAACCCCGCGAATTCTACATGAATTGGGTGACGACAAGTCTTTGATGGAGGCAGTCGTATCTTCTAAATACTTTTCCTCATTCGACCTCTGCAGCAAGAGGACTTCTTTCTTAACGGGCCTATATGAACCCAAATCAGTTTCTATGAACAAAACATCACTATTTTCGCCACATTCTGTGATCATCAATCTGAGCCGTGGTGTACTTTCAATTTTTATCTGATTTGGAACTCCTCTCCAAGGAAACCACATGTGGGAGAAGTTAGTTGTGATGTATCCATTCAATTTTTTGGCCCAATCTCTGCTCAATAGCATGCCATAACCACTAGGTATATCCACAACTGATATGTCGATGCGACTCTGAATTCTGGGATCCGCTTCTAGCTACATATGGATGCTATTCAATTCTCCTACAACTGGAACTTCAGTCTTATCCAGTTGAGTCACCTTCTTGTTGGTCTGGAGCGGAATTATACCTAATGCCTGACATACCTTCAAAGGCATGACATTACTTGATGCACCAGAATCGATCAAACAGTTATGCAATAACTTCCCAAAAATTCTAACTGAAACCAGAAATGGGGCTGGCTCATCCTTTCCCTGATAAAATACTATTGGCTTTTTCCTTTCATTTGTTGAGGCATTCTGACTTTAATCTTTTCTATTCGATTGAAATTGATTGTCTCGGACAACCTCTTTTGGATTCTTCTTCTGCTGTGTGAGAACATTAGGTTGAGCTTTCTCCTCAATCTCTGTCTCTGGCTTCTTAGAAGTCTTTGAAGAACCTTGTACCATACCTACGAAATTTTGAGGTTGCTGCGGAGCTTCCCAAGCGTCGAATGGTGCATGAGGCACCTCTTCTACCATATTTGTGTCCTGCGCTGGGTGAGACTGTGTGACAACAGGAGGATTTCTTGGTGCACTGGTTGCTTCTTGGGACCTACTCCTCACAACGGGCGTTTCATACAAACTTCCTAGAATTGTATCTCTGACCTCTGAAATCTTCATTAGCTCATGTAAGGGGAGACTAACCTTCATCCTTTTGAATTCTTCTAGCACATAAGAGCCAAGTCTTTTCACGTCCTCTCTAGGAAGACTCTCCTTTGGTTTTTGCCCAGCTTGATGAACTGGCTGCTGAATAACTTGTTGTCCTCCTCCGCCTTGCGTTGCATTCTGCCGCTTGTAATCTGGAGAATCTCTTGGTAAACCTGGGTTGTTGTTCACGTTGGGGTGCAGCGGAGTTGTAAAATTATTTGGAGGTACCGATGATGTCAGAGGTTCACGCTGTTGGTGGTAATTCCTCTAATATACTTTAGGAGTTTCACCTCTAGTAGTCTGAAGAGCTTGTATCTCCCTTCTTCCTTCTACTGAGACACTATTGTTGAGAGGCAGAAAAACATAACCATCTCTATGAAGAGGCTCTTCTGGTGATGCATACGTGGCTGGACTTCTGACAGTATTTGAAACTCTGGCATCCCCACGGGACTGTTTGCTGAAGCTGATGGAAATTGGTGATTAACTGGTGGGGGCGTGTAACTCTGAAACTCAGGCGGGAAATTGCAATCTTCTATTATCAATCCCTGATCATATCTGGGCGCTGGGACTAACTCATATCCCGTAACTGGAGGATTTTCTGTGGCCCCTGTATTACTTGTTTCCTGTCAGAACCCTGGTGGTTCTCCAAACTGAAACCCTAATTGTTTTGTTTGATTTTTTGCAAATTTTGGATTTTTTGTGTTTTGATGAATTTTAACAGGCAAAAGCAAAATTGCGATTTCTCAAAGAAATTGATAGAAAATTCTAAACAAATTCAAATTGCATGAAAGGACTCAGATCTTTCTCAGGAAACATAGGCGTACTGTTCTATTATTTATTTTGAGCTTTTACAATGTGAAAATCTGAATAATGAAAGCATGATCTGAAATTTTAATAGAAAAAACCTGGTAATTAATATGGCGGCTGCAGCAGAAAGGACAGAGTACGGCCAGAAATAACAAGAGGAATCTCGGGCTCAATTTCCAATGCACAAGTCTCTAGATAACCCTGCGTCCCAATTCCAATCGCCAGAATCCAAAGATACAAGGCGTTTCTCCAGTGACAAAGAAGTACGGCCTTGCTGGTACGGCCAGTCTGCAGCAATAAATGCAAGTACGGTTTCTTGAAATTCGTGCCTGAACTCAGATGAATGGAAATGAATGAAGTCGCCTCTGATGGAAGATGAATAATCTCTGCTGAATACTGATGAATCTCTGTCTGATTAAATGATTAAGCTCAATCTGTGACTTCTGGATGAAATCACCAAGTGCAATCTTCAGCTGGTATCTCACAGCCTCAGTATGCCTGATCTCTGAAGAGGTTACGTTCTCCAGAAACGATGTTCGCCAGAAACCCTAGGGTTTGCAAACTCCAATGCTCAGATGCTCAGAAGACAAAATTGAATAATAAACAAGATAGTTCGATTTTGCCTGTGAAGAGTAATATATTCTCTCTTGAAAAGTTCGACCTAATTCTTCATTAAAATAATCATTTAAATAAATGATTTAATTTTCACTTTTGAACTTAGGAAAAATGATTAAATAATTGGCGTCCACTTTTAATGAGCATTAAATACTCATTAAGTCACATTATAATAATATATTATAAAGTATAATTAAATACTTTATAATTGAGCCAATTAATTAAATATTTTAATATTTCAATAAAGTGACTTTATAATAAAGTCAAATTATTAAATATTTAATAACCCATTAATTACTCCTTATTTCTCCGTCAAATCAACCATCTGCTGAACTGGGTCGAATCTGAGCTGATAAAGTGCACCAGGTGCCCTGCCCGAAATAGCAGCTTCGCCTGACCTAACTTTCTAAAAATAGAAGTTCTCTGAAAAAGACTCTCACGGAAGATTATGAGCCCAAACGACACCGCGCAAAGACTAGCTTTCCAACAGAACGAAATTTGCCAAAATGGATCCTCTGAACACTCCTGTCAGCCTACGAGGATCAAATGATAGGCTAACCTCGTCACCAGCTGTGCTGACTAGGATGGGGACATGACATTCACTCTTGAGAATACCAGCCACAACTTGGAATTCGTGACATTGAAGTTCAGAGTGCTGGTTTGTGTTATGTAACCTACACCATCCTGACGAGGCAATTTCGGCCATATAAACTCTATCTGCAGGACGGTTTTCAAGAGGTGGCAGATTGTCCAAAGTTGACGGGACACCTCCATTGTTGGGCCCTGTATTCCAAGACCTCTTCTGAAATCCTTGATTGTTATTTCTATACCCATGACTGTTTTCATGACTGTATCCTTGATGGGTATCCTGATGACTTGGAAGATTATTTTGATATCCTCGGTTAGCACCTTGGTGTGCCTGATAATTTCGTTGTACATTTTGCGTCTGATTACTTTGATTTCTGAGGTAAGTCACCTCAATTGACAACCTCTTCACTTGTTCTATTAAATCCTTTATTTCATCTTTCTCCTCTTGAGTTTTCACTGGCGGCACTGTGTTCTCGAGATAAATGGGCTCTGTAACTTGCGTCTGGGACAAAGGCATCCCAGGATGGAGAACTAACTGACTTGATGGCGCTTGCACTTGATAACCTGGCTGTGGAGTGCATTGGCCGGAACTATTGATTTACATGTTAGGCCAATCGTTATGATTGTTTGATGCGACTAGGCGATTATATAATGAGAAGTCGGTTAATGATACATCCTAAACCTTGACTTACTTCAATAGCTTTAGCGTAAGCTTGATTCATGTTTGCCGGAGTGGGGTGAGATCTCACGAACATTGCAGTCAAAGGATCAAGTGTTGAATAGTAGCTTTCTCGAGCATCAGCAACAACATAAGGAGTGCGTAATCTTGTGAGGGCCTTTTGGAACCTATTGTTGAATGCATGAATGGGCTCTTTGTCTTGTCTTCTCACTTCTGCAAATTGACGATAAAGCTCTACAGGGGTGGCTGGTATACCAAACTTTCCGATGAAGGCTTCCTTCATTTGCTCCCATGTTCTTATAGACCCCACTGGTAGGTGAATGAACCAAAAATGAGCCTCTTCTCCCAAAGAATATGGAAATAGGCGGCAAGCCACGTCTGCATACCCAATCTGCCTATTGCATAAATGATCCTCGAACATTTTGATATGATCCTCAGCAAAACGATTTGGATCATTGACTTGATACTTAGTGCAGAAGTGCTCTGGATTCTTTGGCATGTCATGGTAATCAGTAAACTCAAGGGGAGATGGGTTGGTAACCAACCATGTAGCACCGTTTGGAGCTGGTTGACCTCCTGGTTGACCTCCTGGGTGAGCCATTGCTTGAACAATCCTAAGTATGAATCTGGTGAAGGCCTCATCCACAACTTCTGGAAGGCTATAATCATCGGGTTCTACATCCAATACTCCTGGCTTGGGGACATCCCAAAAGAAATTTTTTTCTTGGAGAACAAGCTCTATCCTTGAGAGGAATGTTAAGCAACTGATTTCTTCGTGCTCGGAGGTTTCATGAATTCGACATCTTCCTGGCAAAACGAACTTAGACAAATTCTCGGGCCACAGCTGTGCATTCAATCTTTCATGAATCCGAGCAATATCCACAAGACTGTCTTGAGAGCAAGAAAAGTGCCCATCCGTTGAGAAATCTCTT
Organism: Sequoia sempervirens; assembly: GCA_007258455.2. Classification (NCBI taxonomy): domain Eukaryota; kingdom Viridiplantae; phylum Streptophyta; class Pinopsida; order Cupressales; family Cupressaceae; genus Sequoia; species Sequoia sempervirens. The sequence goes on along the minus strand of VDFB02061278.1, from coordinate 11,471 downwards.
TTTTGATTTTCCATTTTTTTGATTTTTTTGAATTTTTCAACTTTTTACTTTTTCTGGATTTTTTGACATAAGAGAGATCTAACATATCTCCAATTTGGAACTTCAAAGCCCATACTGGTTCCTTCCAGCCTCTGGAACAATTCAAAGCTCGCCTGCCAATTTTGTTGAGCGCGTGGAGGAGGGTAAAAGAGTCTCTAAGGTTGCCTCCTCAAATAATAAAATTTGATAGAATCTGGAGTTCAACTGCTTTGTTGTTTGCGTTCAGCCCTCCTAGCGCCAATTCTGTTGAGCGCGTGGAGGAGGGTACAAGAGTCTCTAAGACCGCCTCCTCAGATAATAAAATTTGATAGAATTTGGAGTTCAACTGCTTTGTTGTTCGCATTCAGCCCTCCTAGCGCCAATTCTGTTGAGCGCGTGGAGGAGGCTAAAAGAGTCTCTAAGATTGCCTCCTCAGATAATAAAATTTGATAGAATCTGGAGTTCAACTGTTCTGTTGTTCGTGTTCATCCCTCCTTCTAGCGCCAATTTTGTTGAGCGCGTGGAGGGGGGTAAAAGAGTCTCTAAGATTGCCTCCTCAGATAATAAAATTTGATAGAATCTGGAGTTCAACTGCTCTGTTGTTCGCGTTTAGCCCTCCTTCTAGCGCCAATTCTATTGATGTGATTTTCGTGACCGCACCAACACAGAATAAAGTTTCCCAACAGATACTCTATCCTCTCTTGTACAAAGTCTCCTGCATGCTAAGATTGCGAGATAGATCATACATTTAACTCCAAGGTTCCTTCATGCAATAGAATACCCTCAGTTGGCTCGATGTGCTTTTGCTGGTATTTCAAGGGGACTTACACAATTCTTCGACAACTGACAGCAGCCAGTAGATTAAGGGGTTTCATGTAATTCAGATGATTTGGCAGGTAAGTGCAAATTTCCTAACGCTAACTAGAAATTAACCGAATTTAAAATGAGTGTAGGGCCTAAGAAGTTTATGTTCTATCTAAGGACGAGACGTGGGATCAATCTCGACAAGCTTCGACAAGACTCTGCTCGGCCTCACGTTGGACAACTTACACAAAGTCGGTGCAATCTTCAAGGGAGTGACAAGAGGTTTTCAGATTATAACTCAACATGTAAGTACCATCAAAACAATGCATACAAACACCTAAATCACAATCGAAGTTAAGTTTGTAATGTTTTCTAGTTGACCACACAAGGCAAACTTGCCGTCAGCAAGCCACTAGTGGTATGGATAAAAATGAAGTTGTCTCCATTGACACCACAAATCCACAACTAACATCTACTTGCATGAAAATGAAAACTACTCTATATTAAGTTACTTCTTGATTCTACGTGAATTGGAAGGACGAAGAAGCCTCGCTAGCTACTCATAACAAAGAGGAGATCACCATCAATGAAAAACTCTTTTATTATGAAAGTGTTCACAACAACTTCTTACAAAGTATTCAAATGGAAGACTTTCCTTCCTTTTCAAACTACAATATGCTAAGCTATTACAACTGAAGTCTCTTTGTTCTACTCTCTAGTCTGATCTCTAAGCTCTACTTCTACTGAGATACAAATGAGGGGGGATGCCCCTTTTATAGATGGCCAAGTCCAACGGACGGCTCAGATTACAATCGACTAGATGGCCCAGATCGTGCCACCTCAGTCCTAAACAAGATTCACCCTAAAAACCGCCACTAAGAGGAGTGGGGTAATAAATGAGCCATTAGTGTCCATCATCTTTCTAGAAGATTCCAACTTTGAAACGCGTTCACACCGCTCTTGATCTTCTTCTTGATGTTGTTCCTCAACTTCTTCTTTGTCACTTGAGCTGGGCACATACGAAGTTTCAACACTTAGCCATTTTCTTGCAATTTTTCTTCCATCGAGGTTGAGGTGCCATCTTGGATTACTTGCTTCATCACTTTAAGTCATCATCGTTTGGTCTTGACGTTTCTCCTACAAAACAAGCAAGGAGAAGAGCATTAGAACACTTCATAATATAAATTCAACTTACTTACCAGGATTTTCACGCTCTAACTTCCAAGCGTTCATCGTCTTCACTAGCCAACTTCGCGTTCAAATTCTTCATGCCTTAGCCAAATTTCCAACCCATCTTGCATTCTTCTTGGGCATACTTTACTCTGATATTTCATCCAACTCAGACTCGAGAAAAAAATCTTTTCATTAGGAATTTGATCAAAATTTATCTAGGCGATAATTTTCAAATTCATCTACCAAGGCATTTTTAACACATTTTATCCCTTGCCTTAGAAAATTTTTAAATTTTCCCTTAGGAAAATTCATTGTTCAAGAGCCGATCAAATTCTCCATCTTAAACGCCTTGGCGAAGTGCAGAGGACCCTGAAATCCACTCCTTGTCGAAGATCTTCAATACCTAGAAGAGAATTTTCTTCAGAACGTGTAGAATTCATGGGTATACAACGAACGGGTTCATTTAATTTTTTGAATTTTGAACCTTAGAAAAATAATTTCTCATCAAATTTATTCTTGTTCTTCGATCTTGAAGTATTTCTTGCTCTGACTTTGAAATTTTTATCATCCTCGCGAAGCTGGCATCCTCTGACCTCTTCCCTGCCGACTTATCCATGCCTATGAAAATTTCATCTCCTCCATCAGACTTAGGCACATTTTCTTCTAGAGGTGGAATTTAAATATTTATACTTAGAAAAATATTCTATCATTTCATCACTAGCTTGGGCGCATTTGAGCTCTTGTCCTGCCATTTGCAAACACTTAGAAAATATTTCCTGGCTTCCTTCTCATCTTGGGCGCAATTCATGGGTAGTGCTTCCATTTTGTTACTTAGAAGATTTCAAAGACCTCCTTCTTGGGTGCATTTGGGAGTTAGACTTCCAATTCCATGTAGTAGTTGGATTTTATCTTCTCCACCCGACTTAGATTTGCATTTGGGGCATCAAGCCCGAATTCTATGAGGACTTAAGAGAATTTTTCAACCTTCAACCTTCAGTAGCATTTTCATAGGTGAGCCCGATTTCCAATCACTTAGAAGAATTTCCAACTCAAACTCCAAATTGAAGGCTTTTTAGGGAGGGCTACTCAAAGTTTTGAACACTTAGACAAATCTTCTTCCTCCCAAGTTCTCCACCCACGATCAAGAAACATGAAGTCGTACTTCAAATCTTAAGGACAGTAAATTTTCAAGCATCACCTTTCACTTTGGGCGCATTCTCATGGGCAAGCTTTCACTTTTCTAACACTTAGAAAATTTAGAGGCCCCTCTTTACCTTGGGCGCATTTAGACCCTCATGCATTCAATTTTCATGCCTTGGTAGAATCTTCACTCCTCCAGCAGCTTGGGCGCACTTGGGAGGTGGTACTTCAAATTTCTTATACTTAGAATATTTTCAAGCTCCTCATGCAAAGCAAGGCGCATTTGGAGGGGTCCTCATCCAACTTTGCAACACTTAGAAGATTTTCAACCAGCTTCAAGTTCAAGGGCGCATTTCACCATGGGAGCCTCCAATTTGTAGTACTTAGAAGATTTTTCAAGCCTCTCATCTAGTTGGGCACATTTGGACCCCTGAGGCTTCATATTTGAAGGACTTAGAAATTTTCAAGACCTCTTCAACCTCAAGGTGCATTCAGGGTGCTTAGAAAATTTTCATCAACCTTCAGCTTTTAAAGGCGTTTTTCACTGGCTGGACTTTAAAATTTATCAATTTCAGTGAATTTTATGCCATTTGTCAAATTTAGAGTGATTCATTCATGCTAACCCTAGCTTGCCCCAACTTTCTATTTTTAGAAAGCTCCCCAGATTTTGTGCTTTGGATTGACTTTTGACTCTGAAGAGCCTGATTTTGCTTTGTGTTGACTCTTGGGATGTGATTGAATTGTCGGGGCCTGATGCCTGCCTGCACCTGCTATTTTTAGCAACTTACTAAAAATAGCAATTGCTCAGAATGTCTTCAAATTTTGCATGCCGATTGCTTGAAGGGTATTGATCGTGACTGGACGCTGCTTCTGCCTGGCTGTTGTGTTTTGCCCTTGATTTTAGGAAACCCTAATTCTTCTGCACAGGCCTGCTAAAAATAGTAAGTGCTTGATTTTTGAATCTCTGCAACTCCGTTCGCCTTGAAATTCGCGCCATGGGATCTTTATTAGCTGTTTGACTTATTCATACTGACACCTCGTGCTGACCTGCTATTTATAGCACATTTTTGGAGGTGGCTTGCTAATTATAGTAACTGCTTGTTTCTGATATCTCCACAACTCCGTTTGATTTGAAATTCGAATGACGTGCTCCTCACCACGTGACTTGCCTGTTGATGTCGGCGCATACTGCTGACTTTCTATTTTTAGCCAGTTTCTGAAATGACTTACTATAAATAGTAAGTGTTCCGTTTGTCCTCAAATTTTACCAGCGGATAGCTTGAAAGATGTTGATCGCTGTGGTATACATCGGTTTTTGAAAATTCTGACCTTTTACCCCTCATTTTGGGTCCCGAAGCTGGAAACCCTAATTGGTCTTGCATGCGTATCAAACGACCTCTGTTCATCCTTGTTTCTGTTGCATTGCGATTAGTTTGTGATTCTGAAATGCTAGGAGGCAGCTGCTGGAATGCATCTACTAAAAATAGCAAGTTTCTGAAGAAGTGATTATCTTGCTTTGCATGTCAGATCATCGCGAAGCTCTCGAAAAACCCACAAGGAATATGCAGACATGCAATGAAAACCCTGACATGCAAACCCTGAAAACAGCCTCCGAATGCTGAACTCTGAAAGTTGTCGTCTCGCTTTGCATGTTATACCATTGCGAAGGTCTTGAAAAACCCAGAAGGAATCTCCAAACATGCACTGAAAAACTTTGCATATAAGCCCTAAAATTTGCTTTGAAAGCTGAACTGCTAAAAATAGTAAGTGGTCCATTTCAGCTCAAATTTTGCCAGCGAGTAACTTGACATGTCCTGAATGCAGTGTGACTGTTACAACTTCAAAAAAGTCGACAGAATGCCTGGAATTACACACTTACTAAAAATAGTAAGTAGTTAGAATCTGATGAAATTTCAATGGAAATCTGCTAGAAGTACATTGATAGTAAAGTTAGTCTCTGTTTTCAATTTATTCACTTCGTTTGACCCTAGATTGACCACGAAAGTACAAACCCTAATTTTTAGACTTGGCCAAAATTTCACGTTAAAGTTCACAGACGGGCACATCCCTCGAAAGGAAGACAGCAGAAAGAGAGGGAGAGAGACAAAACCAAAGCCAAAAGACCAGAATGGAGCAAAAATTAGGGGTCCCCATCTTGAATGGGGCGATGTGTGAAAAGGTCACAACATGGCTCCTGTGTCAATCAATGCAACCATTCGCTGCCCCTTAAGCACTCCTTTAATTCGAAGAGATTCATTCCTTTGAAAACTATGTAGTTGAGCAAGGTTTCCATCTTTGTCCTCTTCCTTTCCAACCACTTTAGGAGTCTTTTCCTCTTCACTTTTCTCTAATCAGATAACTGGTCTGATATTTCTGATGCACTTTCCTCAGCAGAATAGTACTCTACTTGGTGCACCTTCCCCTTTGCGGTACACCTATGTCCTTGAGTCCAAGGCTCCTTACATGTGAAACACAAACCTTTCTTCCTTAGGTCATTTAGTGTCTCACTATCGATTCTAGTAACATGTTTCTTTGGCTGTTTGGAGTCCCTTGTGATATGTTTTTTGTCCTTATCCTTATGCAAAAATCCTTTGGTCTAAAATTTACTCTTGGAGGTGGAAGTTTCCATGTCTCTATCCCTCTTAATTGTTTCTTGTAGAGAAGGCGGGTTAAAAGCTTTAATCCAACCCCTAAGAGGTTCATATAACCCATCAATGAAGAGCACTACAAGCCTTCTCTCGAATATGTTTGTCACCAACACTGACAACCTCTGAAAATCTACAACATAGGCATTCACTGAACCCCATTGTTTCAGCTGTGCTAACTCCTTAAAGTGAAGTTCTAGGTCCTTTTTATCAAACTTCTCTATCATTTTTTCTGTGAACTTTGCATAAGAGGTAATTTGGGTATGTCCCATAGTTATCATCCCATGGTGCCACCATTCATGAGCAACCCCATCTAGGTGAATGAAAGCATATTGTATTGACTCCAACTCTGGCATGGGATTAAGAATGAAATAAGTGTCCATCTTTTGGATCCAAACTCTCTTTGAAATCTTTCTTGACCCGTCAAAGAAGGAAGATTGAGTCTCCCAACTTTCCTACGAAGATCATTATTATGCCCTCTATTGCCCCTGTTGGGCATATGCCTCATCTTGAGATCAATATAATCCCGAAGTGATATGTCATGCTGGAAACCAGGCCCTGCATCCATCCAATCTTATCTAAATTGGTCTTGCATTTCAACTATCGTGAGCTCCTGATTGGGTTGTGCCTCTACTCTTCATGGAAATATAGGCATAAGAGGTCTAGCCATGGCTGCCCTATTTTGCTGATTGGTTGCTCCACGCTGACCCATGTCATTTCCTTGTCCATTATTGCCTTTGTTACCTCCGTTGTTGACTCCCAATCGGTTCAGCCTCTCAACCAACTGTGCTAGACGCTGATTGGTTTTTGGGTGTCCCCTAACCACAACATCCAAGAGAAGCATCATCCAATCTGGTTCAACATTTCCTCTTCCAGCTTCTTCACCCCTTTCATCCATGTTTTCAGAACTTGATGATTCTAAGTGTTGTCCCTCTTCCATAGAAAGCCAACTTTCCCACAACTCTTTTTCTTTTTTCCTTAATCTCTCACAGTACCTTCTTTCTCTGTCACTAAGGCTCATAGGTTTACATCACCCACTGGTTGGCAGGAAGATTTGCGCTCTGATATTACTGTAATGTTTGCCACTGATTTTTTTTTTTTGAAAATATTACCCCTGTTTGCTGTTTGCATTGTTTGTTGATGTTTTGTGTTTTGTTTTTCATGTGTCTTTCATGTTTTTCAGTTGCATGCATATAATAGATAGTATAAAGGAGAGAAAACAGGAAAGATCTTTACATTTCAAAATGGAAATCACTTCATGCATGGATCATTTGATAACTTCAAATCAGACTTTTGCATACAAATATCAGACCTGATAACAGCAGTTCAGTCCTGGAAAAAGGCTCTAACAACAGCATGTACACTTCAGATTTTGCGTCAATTAACACCCTATGTGATGGCCAATGGACCTCCTTTGTTTCCAGCGCTATGTCTAGCTCTTCTACCCTGTCCAATGCAGATTTAAACCTATACAACAGCAGGCTGCAAAAACACCAGAAACCACCAACAGGGGCGGCCTCCTTGAATGGGGTGATCTGCCTAAAAAAATCAGTCCTGTGCCAAAAAATATGAAACAAAGCCTGCAATGGGATGCCTTGAGGTGAGGATTCAAATGGAACAACACCCAAAAAGTGATCTCGAACAAGTAAGGAGCTAAGAACCCTTCTTCATTTTCTATCCTTGGTAAATGAAATTTCCAGAATACTGAGAAATAGTTTCAGACCTCAGACATCTGCCTCTAATCCACACCAAATCCAAACCAAAATGAGCCCAATGGCTCAACACACCAAAAAACAATAACCCACTCAAAAATACTTGAAAATCTTCATCGTTCCTTCAAAAATACTGAAAATTGGTGACTCTGTGAAGCTCTATTGACCTTGGAATGAAATCACTCAAACCTGGCTAGGGTGGGTCTCCCACCACCGAAACCAGCTCCTAATAGTGAGGGTTTTTGTCCTCAACACGCAGCAATAGACCTTTGGAGAAAATCCTGCAGCATCCTGTTACGTAGCCAACTGAGAGATAACCAAATGAGACCCAAAATGAAACTTTATAGAGCCAAGAAGGAATTAGGGCAACATAATTTCAAATTATCTTTGCCTCCAAAGCCAACGCCTCCTTTACATGAGCTTTTTAAATAAAATAAATTAAAATACGTTTCTTTGGCGCCTTGCTCAAAAGGAAACTATTTTGCTTTTGTTGCCTTCTAAAACAACGTTAAGTCATTACATTAGGCTCCAAGGTGCCTTTTACATGACCTATTGACCCTCTTCACTTAAGTTAAGTAACTATATTAAAATGAATCAAGTGAGAAATACAAATAATATTTAAATTGAACCTTTGGCCATACCAACACCCAAATTGGAAATAGACATTGTTGAAGTAGCCTTGGCCAGGACCAGTTAGCAAAAATAGACTTACTATTTATAACACTGCTAAAAATAGTAAATACTCCAAATCACCAAACTGGCATAAAAATTGATAAACTTTGTGACTTACTATAAATAGTAAGTGATGGAATTGGCCCCTTGCTAAAATAGAAGTTCTATTCGAAACACTGAAAACCCACACAAAAGGAGATTGGCTTTGAGTTCTCTTACCAAACTCTACTTAGCCTACAAGAACTCTAAAATAGGCTAATGGACAACTCCACTGGTCAGAGGCAAGGAGGGGACATTACAAGGTGTTGCCCCTAGATCTCCATGAGGGGTGCTGCCCCCAAACCCCCCGCACATCACTAGGGGTGTTTCCCCCAAACCCTCACCAAACTCATTTGATTCATTTAGTAGCTATATTTTGCATAAAATTTATATTTTTTCAAAAAATTATGTTTTTTTTTCAAAAATTTAAGTGTTTTTTAAGGTGCCGAGTTTTTGCCAAGTTTTGTTGAGTACTTTTCGAGTCACTTTTTTTTGGCTGGCCAAGTACTTTTTCAGTCCAAGTTTGCGAACTATGGTGTAAGGTATGCATAAACATGAATAACTATATCAACACCTCTGTAAGTGTAGCTTATATGGGTAAAATGGGTCCTAGAAAGACAATGCCATGACATTTACCATGTACAAAAGAATCCCCAAAAGAAGAGAGAGATAAGAGAGGAATTGCTTCCCAAACCCCTAACAAAAGCTTGCAAATGGACATACTTGATTTCTGTGAAGGGCTTGGTGAAGATGTTTGCAACTTGGTCCAAAGTAGGACAAAACTAGAGTTCAATGACTTGTTCATCAATGCTCTCTATGATGTAGTGCATTTGGACCTTGATGTGTTTGGTCCTTTGATGTTGGATTTGTTTTCTTGAGAACTAAATGGCACTTTGATTATCACAATATTGACCGAAATTAATACCAAAGTTTATAAGGATCTGTTAAAGCTAGATGTTCTTTGTGGTGGTATTAACTACCCCTTTGATACTCAATCTATATTGAAGATAGAGCAATAGCATGTTGCATCTTGGCCAACCAACATATAGGGCCAAATACAAGATGAAAGCTATAAGCTAAGGTGGACTTATGATCATAAGAATCGCCAACCTAGTTTGAATTTGTGTATACCATCAAATCTATATCTTTATGTTTGTGTAGTGGATATCTTTCTATGCTCTTGAGATAGTGTAATATCCATTTGGCAATTTTCTATTGTTGCTCATGTGGCATTAACAAACCCCTCAATACTCATTCTATATTGAAGATAGATCAATAGCATGTTGCTTCTTGGCTGACCAACATATGGGGCCGAATACAAGATGAAAGCTATAAGCTAAAGATGGACTTATGATTTTAAGAATCGCCAACGTAGTTTGAATTTGTGTATCCCTTCAATTTTGTATCTTTGCCTATTGCATAATGGATCCCATATCTATATATGCCCTTGAGATAGTGTGATATCCATCTAGCAATCTTCTAGTGATGCTCATGTGGCTCTTGCATAAAGTGAGAAACTATATCAACGACTTAAGAAATGTTGGGAAGTGTGATTCTAGTAGATGAGACTTCCAACAAGCTAGCGATACAAAGTGGCATCAACTAATGGAGTGAAAAACCTAACCCCAAGCTTGATTCCAAAAAGAAAGGGAATTGGTGCAAGCGTGCAATCAACCATGTGAAATCATGGGAGAAGATCAAGGGCATACTTAGGTTGTGCTAGACTAATTGTGAAATTGGATTGAGTGATCTCAATGTTGAGAAAGTAGTGCACAAGACCCAAGTATGTCATGTCAAATCTGTCTTGTAGAGTTGACTACATTGTCCTAATGATGGATGAAGAATTCCATGTGATGATGAGATCAGCAACATTTGTTCAAAGAACACTGTTGAAAGAAGGAACCCATCTTTCCATACCAAGCCCTAGGGGCCTGTTTGAGATTCTAGAGAGATTTATAAGGTTTGCATAGCAAAGAAGAATCGTAAATGGTTTTTTGTGGTTGCTCCATGTGTGTCTCCTCTTGAAGATCCCCATATAGAATGGCACTCTTCATGTCCATCTAATGTATTGGTTAGTGAATAGTAGTGACAATGGCAACAATCAACTTGATAGAGTTCATTTTGGCAAAGGAGGAAAGGTCTTAGTGTAATCCATGCTTGGAACTTGAGAGAACCACTTTGCCACTAGTTATTCCTTGAACTTATCAATGCCGCCATTTGAAAATACTTGGTTTGATAGATCCACTTACATCCAATCAATTTTCTTCCTTTAAGAAGTGGGACAAAATCCCAAGTGTGATTCCTTAGTAAGGTTTGTATTCTTCATTATTTAATTCCATTTAGCAATGCCAAATGATTCATAGAAAGATGGTGAAGTTTAAGCAGTGTCAATGTGTGTGTGAGGATTGACTTGATGTTATGACTATCTTTGCCAAGTGTTAGAAGGATCCACAACTAGCATGACTTAGAGAAGAGGAAGAGGCAATTGCTACTAGTGCTTTACCTTTCCTTTACCAGAATTGGAAAAAGAAGAGGAAAACCCCTTAGAAAGAGGATCAAGAAGACCAATGTTATTCTTGATTATATTAGTAAATTAGTTTATCTATTCTTCATACAATCAGATTCATCATGCCCCTCTTACATTAAACACATTTGACCTTCCTTGATTTCTATGATTCTGCCTTTGAGGCAGAGAAGGAAGGTTGTCTTTTTGTTTCTTATCTGAACTACCTAAGGCCTTTTGAACCTTTATAGATTAGTTTGTAACCGATGCATGTGATCTAGAAGACTTAAGTTTACCTGTTTGAATTAAATTTTCCTGTTCTTTTGGGTTTCTTTAAGCAAATTCTTCAAAGGAAGGCATGGTAAACATAGTATCAAAAGCATCCTTAGTAGAATAGAAGGAAGAAACAAAGACGAAATAATTAATGCTGGGTTTTGAAAGTACATCAAGAATTATTTGTGAATCTTCTTTCTTGGTCTTACATTCCTCTAGTTGTAGCCTTAGTGATTTGAGTAGTGAAATGAAGTGCTAAATGTGTTCAAAATTGTTTGTAATAAGACTAATAAGGTCATTTCCAGTTGATGACCTTGTTTTTCATCTATTTTGCTAAACAAAGATTCTAGTTTGATGTATATTGCATCAAGTGTATCTAAACTTGTAATGTGAAAGAGAAGATCTAGAGTTACAACTAGACATAAGAACTGATGTGTTTCATCACATTTATTAAAGCACTTAGCTTTGCTTGCATCTGCATCAAGCTCTATT
>VDFB02061276.1:0-67406 GCA_007258455.2 Sequoia sempervirens | reverse complement strand
TAAAATCCATAACAACACCCAACCGTTCAATCTCCAAGATCAAACTTAACATATGTATCATGTAATCAACATGGATGTAAGCCTCTCATAACCAAGAAAGATCAAACTAAATCCATTCCCAATGAAGGAAATAAGCCCATTACATCTCCTAAACTCAACATCAATGAGTGTAATCACAATGCATAAGGAGATAAACATGCCAACGCTTCTCAAATGAACCCTCCAAAACCATATATCCATAGCTCAAGATCCAAATGCATGAGAAGATAAAGCATAAAACATAAAGCACCTGAAAGTAACAATGAACAATACCTCTCAAGTGAAACTGTCGAGTAGACCAAGAGTGAGGAATGAGAATGCTCCTCCAAGACATCCAAGTCATTTTGACTCATCCAAGAACACTCTCCTCATAGGTCCATAGTGAACTTCACGTCCAACCAAGGTGTAGACTCCTCAGACTCCCTACTGAAATCTCATCAAGAGTAACCATCTCAACACATGTCTCTAATCACAAGAGAACTCAAGCCTCACCTATGTCTCCAAGTATCCATGAGTACTTGTAACCAACCATTCCATTCCAAACTCCAAATGCAACATAGCACCATCATGAAGTAATCAAGCAAATGATCAATGTATCCAATACCAAGAGAACCACCAAGATCAATAGTCAAAGTCCTAACAGCTGAATCAAGAACATAACCATGACATCATGATCTAGCCATCTCCTTATAGGAGATCACATGCACCATAACATATATTCATCCTGGTCTCAAGAGAACAATTACCATGCCAAACTCTAAATGCATATCAAGAGTAAACCATACATAATAACAACCACTCTAAACCAAGAAAAAAACATATCCCCAATCACATGAAGATAACCTTACCAAATAATGCATCCATGTCACTGCCAACAACCCCCACTGAATTGTGATATCGAGTCACACATGTCATCATGACAAACATCCTCTCCATGAAGATCATCCAGGTCTACACACACAACTAAAATTTCAATAACATAAAATGTAGAACCATAATCTCCAAGCCAAGAAGATGCCTACAACTGCCAAACCATCACTGTCAAAAGCTCCCACTGAAAAGTGTAAACAAGCTATCCATGACATCATGATAACAATCTCCTCGTGAAGATCAACCAGAGGCCCTCACACAATCAAATAACTCAAATATAACAAGAGCTCCCAAAAGGAAAAGTAAAACAATGATCCTCATACCACGAAGATACAGCGCCACAACCATAATTAGGAAACAACCCAACACCACCAACAATGCACCTGCATAAACCATCATGACATGCCAAAGTCTCTAAAGCACAAAAAACATCCATGACACCATGATCACCACCAAATGGACCAACAACTCAACCTAACCATGTCCACATATCTGCATAATCATAGTCAACTACATAGGTCTCATATCATGACTGTACCTGGTAATACCATCTCATCTCCTCAACATGACAACAAAACCAGAAAAACAAGTGACTAAATCAAGCCACCAAAACTGAACATGCATCAACACTAAAATATCAATGGGAAAAGACAACCCATGTCCAAGTTATGAATGCAATATGTAAGTATAGACCGCCTACAACATTGCACAGCTTGTAGATACATCAATAAAGCATATAAATTCAACCATATATTGATAACCATGTCAAAAATAGAATAATATGAGATGTAAAACTGATCATACAATGAATCCAACATCAAATCTCCAAGATCTGATCATCATAAACTCATAGTATCACCATAGTCAAAGAAACCCATAAACAACCAAGATAAAGAAAACAACAAATAAACCATTCTAAAATATCTCCAAACCTGATCCATTGTGTAATGCTTTGAACAAGCTTTTCGTCGACTATTCGAAGTCCAAAATCTGACTTCGTATGCACCCAATATGCCCGCTTGCAACTCAAAATAAACACCTGAATTTGACCAAGGAAAACACTATCAAAATTGCAAAATCTAGAAAAAATTCTTGTACCACAGTGTAGAGCTCTGAGTCATTTTTCCAACGAGTCCAAGAAGTCAAAAATCCGATATACTAGGCAAAAATTATGCCCCTCTGAAGTAAAATTGTAGTTTACACCCAAGGCAAAAAAAATTTAGCCACTCCTGGTGGCTAGGCGACAGCCCCACCTGGGCGGTGCTGCTCCTTGGGTGGCGGACCCGAAAAAACATTTAAATCAGATTAAATTTCTTTTTCATGCAAAAATTGCATGCTCCTTTTAAAATTCACAGCGGATTTAATATGCATGGAGGAAATTTTATAATGAAAAAAATTTATTTAAAAAATCTTTTAACCCCACAAGGGGGTGGCGGTACTAGGGCCCGCCAATACTGGCAGTACTGCCAGCGGGTACCGCAGGGTACCACGCTGGTAGCGCCAACACCAGCATACGGTGGGGGGCCGACTCCCCACAAAATTTAGTTCAAAAATATTTTTAATTTAAGCTTTTTCTATTTTCAAAAAGTTTTTTCATAAAAACTTTTCGGCCCAACATGATTTTTTTTTTTTTGTTTTTTATTTTGCAGGTAAATAATAATGGCAACGGGCAAATATTTTATTTCGGATTTTTATTTTTATTTTTACAAAATTTGTACGCCCTGCAAATTGGGTCTTTTACAAAAAAAAAATTGCAATTTTTTTCAGTAACAAAAATAGGCAAAATTATATATCAATTTTCATCTCTCGGCCAACCCGAATCCAATCGTGAGGTCTATTTTGGGTCAGGAGATCATCTTTAAATTTTCCCTCACAAAACCCCCACTTGAATGCAAAACCAAGAAACCCATTTCACCCAAAATTTCTCACACCCCAAATCTGTAAACAACCCATCAAATCAGCAAATCCAAAATCCCCAGATCTACAATAAACAACCTGCAAAGTCCTCATATCTTGCATGTCTTTCATTCTCACATGCAATGCATAGATTCAAACTTAAACAATATTTTTCTCAACCAAGGGTTATTCAACCACAATTAAAGCTCTGATACCACTTGTTGGAAACTTGCAGCCAATTAAAGACAATTTCCACATAATCCATAAAAAAATCTATACATTTAAGTATTCAGAATCCACATGCAAGAGAATAGACAACATACCCATGAAAATATGACACAGGATATACCCTGAGAAAACCCTCAAGAGGGAAAAAAACTCAGCCTCCAAAAACATCCATCTCTTGTGTATTATTCAGCAATAAATATTACAATACATCTTCTGATTCTCCATGAACACCATTGAAGCAACAAGTTCTCTCCAAGCAATCCATGCAAACAAGCATGCAACTATACATCCTGTGCCAAGCTTCAAACCCTCACAAATGCTAACCAGAGCTAATCATGCAAAATTGCATTTCACAATAACTACCTTTGCGGTTGCTTTTATAGAAGCAAGCTCCCACAAAACCACTAAGTGGTATTACACAAAACTATGTGACAATAACTATGAGATTACAAACCATGTCCCCTTATTTAATATTGGGTGCTTTATTTATTATTTTCCCCAATATTAAATAATTACATTTTTACAACTTAACTTATGTCCCAATGTTACATGCAACATTTAGTGGCCCCAAGAATAATTACATTAAATACATAATGCAAGGTGTACAACACACCTTTTCCCAACAAATTCCTCCTTCCCTCTCTTCACGTCCCTCTGTCTTCTCTTTCCCACACACTTTTCTTCGCGTTCTCTCTACCTTTTTTCTTCTCCCTACGCGATTTTTTTGCATTCCTCTCACCTTCCCTCCACGTTATTCTATCCTCTGCATGCCATCTTTTCTAAGTGCAAATAACATTCATATTTTCATAATGCAAAAACAATTTTAAATATGAAAATTCCTTCAAAGTTTCATTTTGATAAACCCCATGAGATGGACCTATAAATGAGGGCCGACCAGCTATCAATATAAGAAATATGGATTTCCTGTATATCTATGTACATGCAACCATGTCCATAAAACATTTGAGGAAAAAGATTCAAATTTGCTTGTGCTTTCTCTAGGAGTGTAAAAGATTACAATGAGCCATCAATCAACAATTCATTGTTTGTCTTAAACCATGAAGAGTCATAAAATTCTTCTCTTACAATGTGCCTCATTAGATGATTTTAGACATTGTACCTAATGGTCATCTTATGCTCCTTGCATAGAACTGTTAAAAGTAGCAGTCTCATTTGTAAATTACCAATTTGCTAGAAGAATTGTTAGGTAGAAATCGAACGAAGATTTTAAAATCTCGCAGTAAGAATGTAAGTGGTATTCAGTTTATAGCTGTTTATATACAATTTTGATCTAGCTCTGTATAGCAACTGCTTGTCTGGGATTCCTTGTCAAACGTTTTGGAAAATCTCTGGTCTGTGATTTGTCTAAAGTTGCCATCACTCTTATGCTTGATGGAATATAAATACACTAATAAACTGAAAAACTACAAAAGATATATATCAATCTTGAAATTATTCCATTCAATTCAATTTTCTTCTACATTACATGTCGTATATATAGATTTGATATCATAACTGAAATTTACAACTACATTATACTGGCATAGATTCAACATCAGCAGGAGCATTGAGAAAATCTATGCAGGATGCATCCATAGAATCTCTGGAATGTGATACCAATCTACTTGCCTCCATGCCTTGAGCATATGCTAGGTTGGTCTGCCCTGTATAATTACAAGCTGTCGTTTCAGATTAATCAAGTTGTTCTTTAGAGTCTGCAGTGGATTCCAAAGGTTCTACGCAATATCTAAGGGGCCACCATGGCAATTGAGAATTCCCCTCCTCTGCTGAACTGAGAGATAACTCGGAAGAACTGTTTGAAAAACCATGCATTTAGTACCGCCTTCTGCCATTCGCATCGCTTGCCCTCTCGAATGTTGGGGAGTCTTCAGCTGAAAATCGTAGTTCATTTTGAACATCCATTGAATCAGATAAAGCATTCCAAAAATCATTAAATGGAAGTACTAAATGTGAAGCTTACTTCCAAGCCAGATAAAGAAAATTTTTAAAGCAAGATGGGCGTTATGGCCAGTGCCTGAAGTGACCCCAAATGAATGCTCAGCGAGACATCGAACCCGATCCTTCCATTGTTGAAGCTCTCTTTCTTTAGCACACAACTTCGCCTCCATTGACTTCAATTGCATGTCAAGCTCTGAAATTTTTTCTTGCTGTTTTTCCAAAAGCCAATCTAACTCATACGGTGACACACCATAGTTATCCGCATCAGAGATCTTTAACTGTGGCGTTGGAGTCTTGTTTTCGGAGCTACTATAGTGAAAATGTTAGACCAAGAGAAAAAAATTAGTACATGTCTAGAACCAGCATATATAATGTATGCCTAGAATATTACAAGATTTTTCTTTTTTAATAACAACAAAATGTAAATCAGGTATATGATTGCATCAGATATGAAAGTATAAAGCAAACTAGCATCCAAAAAACAGATGCTAAGATTCAAACAAAACGTTCACTTATAAGAGAATATTTACACTTGACTTGATCTAACTTCTTAATTTGCACCAACTGAAAATTGTAGTGAAATTAAATAATTAAGCAGCTAGTCACCCTAAAAATGAGAATAAACCAGATTCGCCTAACCTAGATTTGAATGTTTGTCCATCGGGGAAAAAAACAGCTTTGTCACAACAACCAAAGTAATAACCTAATTGACCACCATGATGTGGATAGCCAAACTTTTTGATACTTGGATTCCAAATAATTAAAGATTCAAATACTTGGATTCCATTATGCCCCCCATTCAATCTGTCTTCCCAAAAAAAGGTCTAAAAATAAATGCAGGACCATCTACTTAGTGCTGGCCCCAGCTCCACTTTTTTTGAAAAGTGGATGAGTGCAATAAACAGTCTGAATTCCTAATGAAATGGAAGCATGGTAAAGCTATAGATCTTGCTCCCTTGGGCTGAGGAGCTTCTAGATAGAAAAATGAGAGCATTTTTTAGAATTTCAAGAGCTTCCAAATAGAAAATGGAGAGCATTTTTGAGACTTTCAGTTTTGTAGAGAAAAAGGTTTGGTTGCCTTTCATAATTATATACAAAACTTGTCTGCCATTAACAAGGTTTAACATCCAAGAAAGATGTCCGACATAAACATAAAGTATCTAGAGCTGCTACAGAAGAAAACAAACATTACAGAAATTAACCAACATGATCGTTCACCCAGAATATGTTAAAAATATCCTGCAAATAGTCTACCATTATTAAATCTTTACAAAAGTACATGAATCAACGATGAGTAGTTACTACGAGCTTCAATCTATTTTTATCACAGTAAAGCATGAAAATTTGACAAATGTTTGTAGCCCAAGAAAATATGACAGATTACCAATCGACCTATTAGAGAAGTAATCAATGAAATGATATTATCTAGGATAGGAAACAAATGGCACATGCAAATCGTAAAGGCCTTGGACAACTCACCTCACTAAGATCTAATATGTTTCTTTGATGGTTTGAGAAATTTGGCTCAAGGAAATTTATTTGTGTGTCCTCTAGCATTGCTTGATATTCTTTGTCAAGCTCAACCAATCCACTGAACTGGTGCATAGATTCATCAGTGATAACACTTCTATTAGATGCATTCTCTTCAGATGGAGTTCCAACAGAACCAGATCCACTGCTTACACAATGATTTACATCCGTCCTTAGTTTGTCTTCTTGAAATGCAAGAATGTTTTGATGGCAAACACTCTTGAACAAGCTAACATTTTTCATATAGTTCCTATTTGCCTTCAGCTGTCCTTTCAATTCCCGAAGCAAGTCTGCTGTCTGACTTGGAAGTAAAGACAACTCGTCAATTTTCTGATTTCCAGTGGATATCATACCCATAACACCAACGCCTTCTCCATAACTCGGCTATAGATCACCAGCAAGTAGAATACAACCAAAATAAAAGTTTTATATAATAAAAAAAAGGTTTTATATAGTAATTAGAGATTATGTCATTATCCCCCCAAAAAATAAATGATGTCTAGTCAAAAAAAGCAGTGATCTATAATGATAAAGCATTTTCTTTTGCATTTGTGCTTTTCTAATGGATGGACTTAAAACAACACACAAAAGCAGCAAATATAAACACAACATTCAACGAGTATCGGCAAAAATTATCTTCCATATAAATACTCCGCCATAGTTGATAACAGTCACGCATCCTCAATCCTCCCCTACTCCAGTGATATTCTTCACTTCTTTCTAGTAAATACATAATCTCTATCGATTACAGCCTTAACTAGTCCTCGGTAGTAGTCCGCATGCATGAATGTTTAACTGGACTTAAACAATGGTCCCTTGGGAAGGGTTTCTCCAATTTTTTCAGAAGGTGCTGCCGAACAAATTTTACAACAATAGGCAAAAAAATGGAAATATAGGCTGTAGTTTTATTACTCTTGATGCTCAGTTTTTACCACTTTCTCTTTACACACTACAATTTGCTAAGCATATGGGTCTTTTTTGGTGCCGCATGATAGATTTTCCTAGGTAGGGCCTAGTATGCACGGCTTCGAAGCATGATCCCGTTATACCGTTTTTTTTGTGAATAGCCTCTGCGGAAATATATAGCACTAGTTCATCAAAAAAAAAATAAAAATCAGCTCTGCTACATTTGTTTATAGGCCTGTAAAAAACTCACTCAACATTTTGTGAAACAAATAGGCATAAGAAATTAACCAGATGCGTGCTTCTATTTGGCAAAATAATTTCTTAACTTTTACTGCCCTGGCTGAATGCATCTACCCTATTGCATAGCCACTGTAATCTTCCTGTTTTTGTAACTGCTCCGGACCACCTTCCCATTACAAATGGGAGTATTAGGCCCCTCTGTGAGGCGTCACCTTTACTATTTTCTAAAAGTAGTTGTGTTAGCTGTAAATGCCATAATAGAAATTACCCTTTTTAATAAAATATAAACATGAAAGGGGAGTGTTTAGATAGATGATCAAAATTTCTATAAGAATACTCTAATATGTATATATAATTTTTTGTTTAAATGTCCTAGTATTTGAAGGACAAGTTTGAATAGATAACTGTTAGGAAAGATTTTCTTGACAGGCAGGATCAACCATCAAAATTAGGCACCGATCACAAATTCAGCATGTCTACCTATTCCTAAGGACAGCAGAAAAGTGCATAACCAAAAAAAACAAGTGGGTTGGTTGTAATGTGCTCCTGCACCCTATTTGCCAATGGATTTGAAGCACCTAAGTACTGAGGGATGTTCACTCCATCAGATTCACCCTTTACTTACATCTGGCCCTTGGCATGATCAATATCATTTTAAACAACAATGCAGAGCTCCCTGCACAATGGGAATTTTTCATGGGGGGGCACAATATCAACTATTTTGTCTCGACTCAATGTACATATTGAACCATGACATAACCTAAAAAAATTAAAATCCACATGACACAATAACAAGCATTAGACAGAATTCTCTTCTCCATAAATACTCTGTATCCAATAACAGTTAGGTATGTTAGTTTCTCCCCTGCGCTAGTAAAATTCCTCTCCCCCCTATTCAGAAGATATATTATGTCTATTTTTTCACCTGGTAAAACTTTGTAACTCTGGATCACATGCAGCACTAGGGTTACAAAACTCCCAATAGATTACAAAACCCCAACTTCAAACATCAAACATTGAAGCTCGTAGTAACTACTCATCGTGGCGGCTCTTCTTACTTGCTGCTATAAGTGCAGGGACGGGATATTTTGCAGAATGTATGAAAAAGAAGAAGCGAGAGACAAGGAAATCTAGTCTAGTCTTTTTCTTGACTGTGAGGTACTGTTGGCAAGTCACAAAATAACCCAACAGGTAGCAGCTCAGTAACAGTTCTAGCCTCCTCCTCCTCCGTGAGTTTAAAAGACTAGACTGGACTTCCTCTTTTTAGGTAGCAGCTCAGTAACAATTCTAGCCTCCTCCTCCTCCATGAGTTTAAAAGACTAGACTGGACTTCCTCTTTTTCCTATTCTGCTTCATACATCTGCAAAACATCCCGTCCTTTCACCTATAACTGCAACTTTGCTTTATTGCTTGATGTTTGAAGTTGGGAGTTTTGTAATCTATCCCACGGGCATGGCTGGGTAAACTGTGAAGATGAATACAACTTAACTTTAGAGAGATATTTATAGCCATTGCCCAAGCATGTCGCTGTTTCCATTAAAAAAAGAAGAAGCAGTACTGAAATGGATAGTGGTTTGAAGAACTGAAGATTGCCCAAGCATGTCGCTGTTTCCATTCACAACAAAAAAAAAAGCCAGTACTGAAATGCAAAGTGGTTTGAAGAACTGAAGATTTCCCTGGGATATTGGATTAAAAATTCAAAATATCTTGAGAGAGAGGTCACAAGTTCAAATCCTGTAGGGGGTAAGGTATGTACACCTCGTATTGTGGAGCACGAGTTAGGTGCCTCCCTCATATTGGGAGTACGGAGTCCCATATACTATAAGCCATCTGTAGACCCAAAAACAGACCGACCTGGTATCGTGGACTATAAAAGGACCTTTCCTTGTGATCGCTCTATTATTTCCCCCCTTTTCAGCATAGTTATTAGAAGTTAAAATCTTTTTTATTACTACCTAGATATGGTTCCGACAGGAAAATAATCCATATAATCTTTTAACCATCCTTAATGAATATTCTATTAAAATTTCTAAAAGTCCTAATATTCTCAAAAGACAATTGGTTCCTATCACCTATTCCTCGTTACCCTACGGACTTTAGGACCAACTTTATGTCTTCAAGAAAATTATTGTCATCACTGAATGTAATCAAACTTAAATTATTGGATCTTTTAGAGTAAGTTTATATTTATCAATAATTCTCTTCATGGGGACCTTAAACGATCTATTTCTCTTGAAGATTACATAATGTTCAAATCTCATATATTCTCTCTTTAAACTTTGTTATCCTTTAGGTCATATGATCATATTGATGTTAAAAGAGTTGTGATTTCTTATCCTTATAGGTCAAGAACATATTGATGTTAGAGGGTTATAATTGTGTGAATAAAGACAAGTAAAGAAACTCAATTTTTTTTATAAATGGTAGAAATATATCATGCCTTTCTTTTTAAGACACAAGAAATGATGAAGCTCCTATCAAAATATTAAATTATTTAAACTTCTTGTTAAAACAAATTTTATTATTGAATTTATGGTATACATAGCCACGGCCCTCATGTTGGGAAAACTCACCACAAATTTTGTATGTGCTTGGTCACTAATCCTTATATAGAATTCATGATAAAGGTAGGGTTATAGTTAAAGTGAGGCAAAAGTTTATGATGGAAATCAACATGCAACATAGTGGCATTGGTTCTATACTAGATTTAGTCACTTTCTAATGTCATGTTATTTGTTGCAATTAAGTCTAATCTAGCAAAGAAGGTATGTCCCCTATTACTAACTCTTTAATAATAATAGTTTACTTTAGAGAACTAGTTCAACTTGTTGGTTGTAGTTTGGATATTTATTTTTTAGATTTTGTTGATAATAATTTTGAAAAAAATAGTCTATTAAAATGCTGAGAGAAAATGTCAGTATTGGTATAGTGTGATGGTTAATTTGTGGTGTTATGGTTCTTGACACCAAGGTTCAAACCTCGTTGGGGTGTTATTGTTGGGTGTTTATGTCAGGGATGAGGTCACCCATTTGTAACCACATCGAAATCAAAATTATTTACCTCTAAAAAAATGTTGATAAAAAATAAGTAACATATGTTAGATAATAAAAGTGTCAAACAATCAAAGAGCTTTGTTATTTATTTTTATAGTCATTCACCTTTATAATTAAAAAGGTATATTTTTCAATCTCAAAATTAGTGTTTAAGGATCCATAAACAACAAATTCAAATAGTAAAAAAAGGGAGGGAAATGAAGGTGAGCATCTAAAAGTGAAAATTTGTTGGCATGATGCATCCAATGAAGTTTTGGATGAATTATGTTTGATTATTAAAATAGTGCATATATTAGTGTGGTGTAACAATGAGTTATAGTTTCTAGACATGTAAAATATTGTGTTCAAAATATTTTCATAAATGAAAATGAGATCCCTCGTTTATAGCCTCCCTAACTTTTATTAATGTGAAAAATAATATAAGAAATTATATGATAACAAAAACTAAATGTCTTGTAATGCCTGCACATTTTTTCCTTGAGTTAGTCATTATCGACATTGTGTTGTCAACTATGTATCATGGGATGCATAAGCCCTGCATGTGTATGTTACTTTGAGTGCTTATATATGTGTTTCAACTTCACCATATTCATTAATAGATTTGGTTATGATTTTTAATTATGCATTTTATGGGGTTCATCCCATAGTGCGGTGGTTAAATGGTGGCATTGTTGTTGTGGCCACTAGGGTTCAAGTCTCTGTTGGGCTATTGTGATCATAGGCGTGCTATGCTTTCGTTGGTCCAATGTGCTCGCAAGCGTGACCCATAGTGTTGATGTTGTTGTTGGCATTCATTCCTAAGGTGCCCCATTCCCTTGCTTGGTTGGTGTGCTCATGGGCTATATGCCCCTATTGGGCTACCATGCTCATGGGAGTGGGTTGTTTCTTATGTTCATGTCAAGGAGGAGGTCCCCCATTTGTGGCCTCCATTTGAGGTTGGCCCCTTATAGCCTCTTTCATATATCAAAAAGAAAAGTATGCATTTTATGTCCTACATCATACTAACCATAGACGATTCTTAGGAGATGTGATGATTTGATATGATGATTTTATATTTCATGCCTTGGTTGGTATGTTTTGCAAATGCATCATTATGTGCACTTTATGCCATGTGTTAGACCACCCACATGTTTAAAGAGAGAATCCCTCTAGATGTTGTTTATTGGCATATTTTCTATGTTGGGATACATGTAGGGTAGTGTGACAAGTTCCTTGAGAGGACTTGATATATTTATTTGTTTTGTTTGTTGCATTGAAGGTGTGAAAACCCTTATTCTTGGATGTCGTATTTGGTAGCAAGACAATGTTGTATACCTTGAGATGCATGTATTATGCTTTCATAACTAGATTATCATAATACTTTATTATATTGTTATTTGTATATGTATCAATATTATGGATGTGATTATTAATTGATCTCAATGTCCTATATTTTAACTGATTATCTTATTTTCGTGTTTGGATGATGTTCATTGGTATTGAGTTATTTAGATATAATTTTTAATATGATTTACATGATATTGTACCCCATTAGATGATTTTATAATACTTCAACTACTATATATATGGTGTAAGTACGCTTGACATGTGACTTAAGTGCAAAGATACAGGGTTATTTCTCCACCTAACTATGTAAGTAGAGTTATTTCTATAAAAATGGTTATATAAGAGATGTCACTTAGGGTTAATTTTCTTATTAATTGATGTCTCACTTCATTTGAGTGTAAGATGAGCCATATTTCTCCCTATGATTTTGGATCCAAACCTGTTACAATTCAAGAATCTACATGCTGTAGAAAACATGTAAATGATTGCAATTGTAGTTGTTTACTTATGTTTGCATTCAATTATGATTTAAAGGTTAATCCCTTGCATTTTAATGGTGTGAAATGAGCTTACAAAATTGAGAAAATAGAAAAAAGAAAAATTCTAAGTTAAATGCATTAGAAGAATATTTAATTTGTTACAATTAGTTTAATTGTGATTGAAATTATTTATTATTTGGGAAAGTTAATTTGAATTACTTACATTTAAAAAAAAATGATTAATTTGAATTATTTATTTTCCTATGGAAAGGAGAAAATAACTTTTAAAGTGAAAAATAGAAGAAGGGAAAAAAGGGAGTTAAAAAGAAAATGAAGTAAATTAATTAGAGTTAAAAAGAAAATGAAGTAAATTAATCATTCTTCTCACATTTTCCAAAATTGCTCTTCCAAATCCTCTCCCTCTCAAAAATGAAAATGGTTGGGTTTTCTTGATGGCTCGTTCATTTTTTGGGCTTCAATTTGGATTGCAAAGGAAAGTATATGTAAGGTGTGATTGATTTGCACTTGGATTGCTTCTCAACTTGGAGTTATTTGAAGGAAATTGGCACTATTGTGAGCTTCAAACTTAAGGTATTTCACTTCATTCTCTTTATTTTTGAGCTCTCTTATTTCTTGTTTTCCATGCATACAATTGTGGTAGCGTATGCCCTCAATTCTAGACTAATTTGCTTGTATTGTTATTGAGAAATTATTGTTTGAAATTTTTAAGCCATGGATATGTTAAATTTTCTAAGTAATTAGAAAATGGGAATTTTATTACAAAAGCGTGTTGTTCACATTTGAACCAAAGGGATATGTTTCATTTTTAAAAATTAAAATGTTAAAATATAGATCTTTTTAGCATTCATTAACGGTGGATTGGAAATTTCATGGTTTTATATTAGAAAAATAATGTATATTTTTTCAAACTAGGAATGATTTTGGATGAAATATTGGAAGGAAGCGAGACTCCATATTATTTTTTCATCTAGAATCTTTTTGCACTATGTCTATATTGTTATCTCACTTTTGTACATTAATTTATGTGTTACATGAAAAGAGTAATTTTGTGTCTGAGGAATCTAGGATTAAGATATAGGGGTAGGAATGAGTGGCTATCAGTGTTGTTACGAGTCCAAAAGTGACTTTAATGGTTAAAATGGATGAGAATTTCATAATTATTTTATGTACAAGGTTGGATTCACCAAGGAAAATAGGTTTAGGTAAAAGGGAGGTATGATGCACATATCTTCCTTATTTCATTAAGAAAAAGAGATCTCCTAGGGAAAGATTGACTTTCAACCCTTAGGTGATTCAACCTTGATGGAGATCTTACTGTTTTCCTTATGACTAAGGACGAGGTAAATCAGCCTAAAATGCACTTTTGAGAGAAAAACTAAAAATAGTAAATGAACCCAATTGTGCAATGCAACACTTGAAACATCAATTTTAAACCTTAATTTGACGAAATCCAAAAAGTTCCAATAGATTTGAGAAAGATATGAATTTATGCACCTACCACAAAAAGCCTTTGCTAAGTGTCCTCCTAGGACTCATTCACCCAAGGGTGAATGGGACTTGCTATAGTGGTTCAAAATCTACTTTTACAGTCCTTTGCTCCTAGGTCTACACTCTTGATTCCTTTTGGTTTTAAAGTCAAAAATTCAAAATTAAATTTAGCAAGTGAGTTTCTACGGCTTGACAACAATGTTGACAACTTTGAAAAATTACACTTTTGATCAATCTTCAATCCTTCTTTGCATGCAAATCTGCAAACACAAAGAGAGGGAAAATTTATTTTTTTGGTGAATGGGGGTTTTCCTTGGTCAAACCCCATTTTGGTAAATAAACCTTGAAATGAAATGAAACATGAATGGAGGAATGGTGAATGAACAATGCTATGTTGCAACTCATCAAACCCTTGAGTAAAACCCTTGAAGGACTGAAACTTAACACATTTCTCCAAGGTCTTGATCTTGCATGAAATGACTTTGCTTGGATGTTGATCTTGATGCTTGAAATTTGACTTGAATGCTTGAAACCCACATCACAATGTGAGCTCCAAAAATATGCATAGATGCAAATAACTTTAACATGATGCTTGAGATATTTAATGCTATTGTAGATGCTTGATAAATCTTCTCTGAAACACCTTTGACAATAATCTTAGCTTAAACACCTTTGAAAATAATTTTCTAATTTCCCAAAAAATAAATATTACAAGCCAACATATAAAATTTAAATTTGGATCATAAGGTCACTAGAAACATATTAATATTTTGAATTTGGAAATCCTAACCTAAATTGCAAAGACCTATTCATTTTAGGGTGTTAAAAATGATAATTGCATTAATTAAATATCGATTCTCCTTTCCTAAATTGTAATTAATTAGGCTTGTAGGTGCATAATTGGGAAAATTAGAGGCTTAATTAAGTGCAATTCATTAAGGGACCCAAGCATAGTGTGAAATGTAAATGAGTACATTTTCTGACACTACACTAGATAATTAAAAACATATAAAAAATGAGTTGGTATTCAATGAAAAATTGAAGCCAAGGGTGGATGGGGTGAAGGAGGTGTAAGAGAAGTAATGATGAATTGAGGGATTTTAAAGGGGGTGGTGAGGTGGGAAGTTGGATGAGTGATCAAATCCAAACATAGAGAAAACAAGGAAACATAGTGCAATGACCTAAAGGGATGCAATGTGATAATGTAGGAGGATGGGGATGTCATGCCCCAGTGGGGGCATACATATGATCAATTCCATAAGCAACATCAATGAGGGGGTGCCCATGTTTAATTGAAAAATCAAGGAAAAGGGATAGATGTAGTGAAAATAAAAAGGGATAGGAAGATGTAAGTGAACAAAGGGGGATGTGTATGTAGGGATGAAAAGGGGAAATATGATGGAATTTTGTTAGGTGAGAAATTTGACAAAGGAGGATAATTATGTGCTCAATAATTGTCTAGTTTATTTTTTAATGTTTTAAGCTTTTATCATTTCTTTTGCTAAGTTTCAGGACATTACCAAGACCTTATATTCCTTTTATATACTTTTAAGCAGTTTTAAGTATTTGGAAATGGAAATATATTATGTTGTTATATGTATGCATGAATTCATGAATGTCTATAAAATTTAGTATGATTTTATGTTTAATTTATGATTGTTGATGACGAGGATGCATTAGGAATAAGACTAATGTACCTTAAAGTAAGGACTGTCAACCTATAACAATAGGATTCTCATCCTACAACATAAGGATTGTGAATTGTTGCAAGGTAGTGGAATGAATAAATTTTTTATCCTAAGTATTTAAAACATGTAAAGAACCTAGGATCAATTGTAGCCTTTTTCTAGGGTTTCATTAAGATGGAAATAAACAAGGTGTTTCGATTGAATTTCAATGGTGAAGGTGAGCCAATCAAACATGGATTTGCATCTTATTGAGTCTTAGAATGAATTGGAATTGTTTTTCCTTAATTAACCTAATTAGACTATGTGCCCTAATATGAAAATGCAAGATATTAACAATTGACTGATAGAAATAGAGAATTGCAAGAAAATTTGGGAGGGGTAGAGTGTTGTGTACCTATCCAAAAAGTTTGGTGTTAGTTACTGTAGGAGGAAAAAATCACCCAAGGGTGTCCCAATCCTTGTAGGGGTGTCCAAATCTGCTTTTTTAGTCCTTTGATGGAAAATATAAGATCCTTGTTTCCACTTGTAGAGTTGTTAGATCACCATCGCATAATTCTGTAGGCGAGTTTCCATGATTTGATAAGATATAGGGATTCAAATGCAACAACGAATAAATTATATTTAAAATTCCTTCAATCCTCTCTAAACCTGAAATCTGCACATTCACAAAAAGAAAAAATGTCGTGTCATTTAGGGGCTTACCTTAGCCAAACCCCATGTTAGTGTTTCCACTTCCAAAATGGAAATACCAATGATAAAAATGGATAAGTGATAGGAAGCAATGATGAAATCACAAAGTGTTGCAACTCACCGCCCTTTAATACCTTCCTTGAAGGATTGAAGTCATGCACATCACTTCAAGGTCTTGGATCTTGCTTTCGTGATTGCTTGAATTTCTTGGATACCTACACCAAGGATTAGCCTTCACAAATAATAATAACATAAACACATGAAATCACATAGGATTTGAAATGATGTTAGGATCTTGAATTGCTGTAATAAAGCTTTGAAATGTTTCTCTTGACAATAATTCTTGCTCTTAATGTTCACTTGTTGTTGCTAGATAATGCTTGTTAATAATTTAGGCTATAGAATGCACAATTTAGGAAATTATGGAATGAATTAGGATCAATAATGTTGGAAAAATGTGTCTCAACCTTGCAATTACATAAGCTACTATTGATACATAAGGTATTGTTGATACATCAGCACCAGCGGGGGGGTGGGGGGGGGTTCAGAAGGATCATTCCCCCTAACAGGGGTTTCGGGGGCCATGCACCTTAGCGAGGGATTTTATTGTCACAAATATAGACCTTTCATCATTAGGTCTCAAATATGAAGGTCAATATTTTGTTAGCTTGACTTGCCCTAGAAGTCAACCCTATTTTATGAGAGCATATATTACGGATGTGGATTGTGATGTATTATGAGAGTTTGATAGCGATTGTGTTGCCTTTGGATCTCTGGTTGGTGATACTCCTATGTGAAGCCTTTTTTGTAAGTATATTGTAATCTTTGTGATTTTAGAATAATATATTGGGAAAATTTTGGAGTGTGGGGTTTTTCTCTCGAAAGGGTTTTCCCCACATAAATCACTATATTGTGGTATGAATGATATTTATCTGTATTTTTGTTTAAGTTTTTGTAACTATTGAAGATCTATAAATTTTTGCATTGTCCCCGTCTCAAGATTAGTGTAGGAAGTTGTTTTGCAACCTTAGCTTCCTTACAAATAATTTAGGGGGAGAAAAAATAATGTGAAATTTTCAAGGGTGATAATTTATAATGCTACATTTAGCCCCCACTTTAGAGAGTATGAACTTACACTTAGACTCACACTAAAGTAGAAAATCTATGTCAACAGGTTTTGATTGTCTAAATGTTGAAGAGATAGGATGAATAAGGATTAAGGGGAGTACACAAACCCCCAGGATCTAAGATCGTGGAAAACCAACATAAGCACAAAGGAACGCACATGCATGAAATACAACAAGAAGACATATACAAACAAACATATTGGAGAACATGAAGCATACACGATGAAAACACATGAAATAAGATATAAATTAAAAAAAAAATGAACACAAAACATGATTCAAACAAAAAGAAGACACACCAAATACACACAAAAAAACACAAGGATAGTACTAAAAGGTTTAAGTCAGTACGGAAAGGAGACCTTAGTCTTAAATTGTCTCAACTACCAAACATCATCCATCAAATAAATGAATGCTCCCATGAGGATTATAAATTTGTGTTATTCCACATCACTCATAAGCCACATGGATTTACTGGCTATCAAGTTGTGTTATGCTAGGTTTCCATGCAATATTATGGGTTCTAAAGGGCTAGCAAGGTACGTTGTGCTAAACACTCATGAAACACATGGATCCATTGGAAAGAAAGTTGTGTTATGTTTGGTGGCCATGTTAGAAGGCACTCATGACTCACACAATAGAAAAGTCTAATATTTTCTAGGTGAATCACAAACTGGAAGGCAACACGAGCTATGAAGTCCAATATTCACCAGGTGAGTCCCCAAGACAAGGTAGTCAAATGAGAAACACACTAGGTCTAGTGAAGTTTGGTATTCACTAGGTGTGTACCCATGCCAACCATACCTAAATTTATACTCCCTGATAAATATGATAAGGTGCTATAAAATGATAAATATGCTACACCAACACATCACAAAGTTCAATGCCTATGAACAAATTGAAGAAAAAATGCCAAACTCACCTAAGGAGGCACAAAAATGATGAAAAGATAAAGCCAAAACCTCAAGGGGTGTTGTAATAAAACCACCAAAAAAGGTGATTTATAAAAAAAACAAGGGGAGTTTGCTCAATATATGAAAGGTTGCACCTTATGGAATATCACTCATGACATCACCACCAAGATAGGACTAGTTGTGAAAATAAAAAGATCACACCTTAGAGAATACTAGCCATAGTATTACCACAAAGGGGAACATCATATGCCATGAAAATTCACACACTTAAAAGATCTCAAGCCCAATATCACCACAAAGGAGACACAACATAGATTGAGAAGGCCACACTTTCATTACCAAGGGCACAATTCCTAGGATTCGTATGCTATCATTACTAAGAAGGGACAATTCTTATGCAAAAAATAAATAGGGGACTATATGCCCCCTTAAAATGTTAGTGTACTTGCTAAACTAACATTTTAAGGAAATATAAAGAGATCCCTTGTAAGAAGGAATGCACCTAATACAAGGCTACCTAATCCCTTGCCCCCTAAGTGTAGGGAGAAAGGTGAGCCAAAATGGATGATGATATATGGATCCTTGTGAAATATGATTACATTAAAGTTAATTTATACCCCCATGCATGGTAGTGAGTATGGTATGATACTATAACAACCACATGGAAAGGAGCAACTATTGGATGTTGTGGTTGTGTTGCTGATATGTAATTTTCATTGATGTCAACACTATTAGCATTGATGTATTGAAGGTTGCATATGTCGAGGATATTGAGAAAATTGTTAAAGAAAATGTCGTAGGTTGCTAGTGGAATAGTGAAGGTCATGAAGGTGTCTTGCTCAGTACGTAGAAGATCAGTTGTTGAGGACTAAAGGGTTTATTGCTGAGAGTATCTAGTTTATCCACTAGAAGTTTCAAAGGTCCGCGTGAAGTTCTGATCATGTTATGAATAGTTGTGTTTTGATAGTTTTTCTATGGTTTTAGTTAGTATTCCTGAGTGAAATTGATATGATTCTAGTAATTTCCGTTGTTATGGATGTTTCTATGTTGGTTCTTTTTGCTTGTGGATGCTTCTAGATCATTCTCTATCTTTGTCACATGTCCGTGTTGATCAGTGTGTTCATGGTAGAAGATTTTTCTCATATGTGTTCGGGTTTTCATGTTCTTGGCCGACATGGTGGTTGTAACGTGTTGTGGATCCTTGAAGATTAAAATGTGAATGTTTGGTGCAATCGAGGATATTGTTTTGGGCCACAACATACTATTGGCTGATGGTGTTTGATTCGCATTGGAAATTTATTTGTAAATTTGGGCCGACATTGCAT
This sequence comes from Sequoia sempervirens, assembly GCA_007258455.2. NCBI lineage: Eukaryota > Viridiplantae > Streptophyta > Pinopsida > Cupressales > Cupressaceae > Sequoia > Sequoia sempervirens. The sequence goes on along the minus strand of VDFB02061276.1, from coordinate 47,627 downwards.
ATATGTTTTATATTTTCATATTTCTTTTGGCTGACAAAGTTGTTGATGAAATTCATGTTCCAGATATATAAGAGTGGTTGTTTTTTTGAATTGAATATGCTTGGTTTGCTCCTATGTGTTTATGTGAGAATATCATTCAATTGTAGAGCAGAGTGTGAAGAAGTTTGAGCAGAGTGTGAAGAAGTTTGAGCAAAGTGTGAAGGAGTTTTTTTGTGCTTAATTGGAACTGTAATCAAGATTTTGGAGAAGCTAATTTCTTAGTTCATACCCTACAGATCTAATCCATATTTTTCTTTCTTGGGCAGTGATCCCTCTTGTATTTGAGTAATGAGCTCTAGGCAGTGTGCCTGAATGCAAGTGCATTCCCATTATTATTCTTATACTTTTAATAGGGTATAATATTGTGGACTAACATCCACTGTGGTTTTTCCCTTAATAGGGTTTCCACGTAAAAAAAACTTGACGTTCTCTGTATTTCTGATGTGCTGATTACTTATGGTTTATTGTTCATTCATCATATCTGAAATTAAGTTAAGATAAGTTTGAAAATTCTAAGTATTCTATGACAACTAATTCACCCCCCCCTCAATTGTTTGCCCTTGTTTTGCCAACAATTGGTATCAGAGCAAGTTCCTCTAAAGAAGTTTAAAATATTGAGGTGATTTGTAATGGCATCATACAAGAAGGACAACCCTACATTTGATGGAACAAACTACTTACTATAGAAATCCAAAATGGAATTTCATTTGAGGTGTTTAGTTGAACACTTCTGGAAGATTACAAAGAACAAATACACTATTCCTCATAATGGTCCTTCCACTCCTGATGAGATTAAAGATGCTGAGAATAATATTAGGGCTATGGAAGCTTTGTTGAGTGCTCTAATGGATTTGGAAATGACAAATGTGATAGGTCTAAAGATAGCTCATGAGATATGGATGAAGTTGGAGACTTTGTATGAAGGAGATGTACATGTGAAGGTCGCTAAGCTATAGAGTTTGAAAGGAAAGTATGCAAATTTGAAGATGGGTGAAGATGAAAATATTTCTTCTTTTATGCAAAGAGTAAATGAACTTGTGATGGGTATTAGATGTGTTGATGGTACCTTGGATGAACAAGAAATTGTAGCTAAAGTGTTCAGATCATTGCCTCCCTCCTAAAAATCAAAAGCTCATGTCGTTGAAGAATTTAGATCAGTAACAAATGTGAAAAGGGATATGCTGAATGGTAAACTTGTTGCCTTTAAATTAAGTGAATTTGGTGATTCTGCCCCTAAGAATGAATCTGCATTCAATGCTTTTGTATTCAAAAGAAACATGCAAAGATATGAACTGGGAGAAAGTTCTAGAAAGACATTCAAATATGAGGAAGAGATGAAACAACTTGGAGAAGAAGAAAGAGAGGTTGAAGAGCTGGAAGCATTGATTGTGAAGAAAGAAGGCATAGGACAAGATAAGTATAAAGGAAAGTTTCCTATTAAATGTTTCTCTTGCAGTAAAATAGGTCATTTTGCTTCAAGTTGTCCTGAAAGATTTCCTAGGTCTAAGCCCTACAATCCTAGATTTCAAACGAAGTTTTATTTTGCTGAAGGTGTGACTGATGAAGAATCTGATAAAGAAAATGGAAATGAAGATGAATGGGTTTTCATTGCTATCAAGGATAATGGTCCGATGGCTACTGAATCTGCTAAAGTTGAGAGAGCTCTTGCATCCTGAATTAAAGAGAAGGATGAGTGGGTTATTGAAAATGGATGCTCACATCATATAACTAGTGACAAAATCAAATTTGCAAGTCTAGAGAAATATGATGGTGTGGTTGTAAGATTTAGAGATAACAATGTTGATGTGATCCGTGGCAGAGGATATATTTGTCTTGGTGGTAAACATAACATAGATGATGTCCTTTATGTTGAAGGCTTAAAACATAACCTGTTGAGTGTTGGAAAGATGGTGGACAAGGGTTATGATCTTCAATTTGAGGATGGAAGATGCACAATATGTGGAAGTTCTAGAAATATGATTGCTTCAGGTACAAAGACAAAAGGTAATATTTTTCACCTAAGTGTTGGTAATGTAAGTTGTTTAATTGATCAAGTATATGAAAGTTGGTTATGGCATAGGAGGCTGTGTCATGTGAATTTTGATAACATTGTCAAGGTAAGTTCCATTTAAGCAGTAAGAGATCTACCTAAGCTAGTGAAACCTGCTAACACAATATGCAAGGAATGCCATATAGGAAAATAGACTAGATTTCTTTCCGGAGCAAACAATATCATTCTAATGGAGTACTGGAGCTAGTGCATACTGATCTATGTGGTCCCTCCATAATCAAAAGTCTGCAAGGAGAAAGGTATTTTATGCTACTTATTGATGATTACTCTAGGATGATATGGGTTGCTTTCTTAAGAGATAAATGTGAAGCATTAAAGAAGTTCAAAAGTTTCAAAGTCATGGCAGAAAATGAAAAAAGTCTAAAGATTAAATTCCTAAGGTCAGATAGAGGTGGCGAGTTCACCTCCAGGGAGTTCAATTCTTTTTGTGAAGAGCATGGAATCAAAAGACAGTTATTTTCTCCCTAACCCCTCAACAGAATGGATTTGAGCTATGATTTGGTTATAAGCCTACTGTTAAATATTTCAAGATCTTTGGAAGCAAGTGCTACATTAAGAGAGATGAGGACATAGGAAAGTTTGATTCAAGGAGTGATGAAGGAATCTTTCTAGGTTGCTCTACCAAGAGAAAGGCTTATCGATGCTATAACAGAAGATTAAGAAAAATGAAAGGCTTATAAATGCTATAATAGAAGATTAAGAAAAATGATTGAAAGTGCAAATGTCAAGGTTGATGAGGATTCTACTAGATCATCTAGATATTGTGGATATGATTAAGATGACCAGCAAGATAGTTCAAACAAAGGGAAGAATGCTCAGACACAAAATCAAGTTCAAATTGTTTCGATAAATCAAGAAATTCAAGAAGAAGAGACAAATGGAAGTGCAAAAGAACCAGAAGTGCGAGTGAATCCTAAAACTTTGAGGTATGTGAGATTGAATCATTCAGAAAATCAAATTATAGGAGACAAAAACAAAGGTATGCAGACTAGAAGAAGGATTGTAGAAGAGTATTGCTTGATTTCCAAAACTGAGCCTAAAAATGTCAATGAAGCTTGCAATGATGAATACTAGATGGAAGCTATTAAGGAATAATTGATGAAAATTGAAAAGAATAATACATGGATTCTCATTCTCAGACCTAAAAAAAAATGTGACTGGTACTAAATGGGTCTTTTGGAATAAGCTGAATGAACAAGGTGAAGTGATCTAGAATAAAACAAGATTGGTATGTAAAGGGTATTCACAAATGGAAGGTATTGATTTTGAAGAAACCTTTTCCCTTGTTGCTAGAATTGAAGCTGTAAGATTATTTCTTGCTTATGTTGCATATAAGAACTATAAAGTCTATCAAATGGATGTGAAGTCAAATTTTCTGAATGGTGAGTTAGAAGAAGTATATGTTGAACAGTTGGATGGATTTCAACTGACTAACAAGGAAGACATTGTTTACCGATTGAAGAAAGCATTGTATGGACTCAAGCAAGCCCCTAGAGCCTAGTATGCTAGACTAGATAAATACTTACCAAAGCTTAGATTTAATAAAGGTATTGTTGACAAAAATTTGTATTTTAAGTTGGATCATGATAAAGAATTGATTATTGAAGTCTTTGTTGATGACATCCATTTTGGAGGAGATGATCTATGTATGAAGTTTTTTTATGAAATGAAAAGTGAATTTGAAATGAGTATGATTGGAGAGATGAAGTTCTTTATGGAATTGCATGTCACTCAGTAAGAAAATGGGATTTTCATATCTTAGTCCAAATATATGAGAGAGTTACTGAAGAAGTTTGGCATTACATTCTTGTACATCCTTCTTGCACTCTCAAAGTTACCATCCTTTTCAGCTTCTCAAGCTTTCCAAAGGGAGGGTAACACTTTATTATTGTCATTTCATTGCATTATCAATATTATAGATAACATATAGATTTTGTTTGCTTTCTATACATATTGTATGCTTCTTTTCTTTATCATTTTCTCTCTACGAGGTCTATTGGTTGTTCGTGGAGGTGAAAACACCAAAAAGAGGGTTTGACTAAGGAAAACTCCAAAACACAACCCAACATTTTTCCACCTCTGTGTGTGTAGGTACTTCATTCATGTGGAGCTTGCGGGAGGTTGGACCAACTATAAGTTGGATTTCTACTACCCTTGCTTGTCATTTTTTTCATAATCTATTTATCTTTCAAAGTTAGAGTATTCTTATTATTGTAGTTAGTTTATTTTATGTATTAGCTACATTCTCTCATTTCCATTCAAATTTTTGGATTAATTTTTTTGTGTCATTAGTACGTCATGTGAGTTTCAAATTACAAACTCTTTTCTCAGTCTGTATGAGACGCCAGTGCACCACACTGTCATTTGAGTCCCACACTGGCATCCTCTGGATGAGATCCAATTAGTCTATAGTGTGAGACCTCTATGGTTTTCTCACCCAATTATCAAAATCCTCCATCCTTGAAAACATAAAACAGAGTCTACTTCATCCATCATTCACCACCCCATCCTTCTACCCTTGTCATTGAGGTGACTGAGGGAAATTCACTCCTTGTTGAATCTTATTTATCCTAGATACATGGGAGTAGTGGATCCCCTCCTTCACATTTTGGTGAACCTGACATGAACCTTCCATCTTATTTTTGGTTCAAAAATTTTCTTCTCTCGCATGTAGGAGATGTTACAAACAATGTGTTGTGAGGCATTTATGAGCTTTATGATCTAGTCTACAACCTTTGAACACGTAAGAGGTGTTGGCCCCACGGTTATTGTTGTGCCAAAAGGTTGACCTGTTAATGCGTGATACAACCACTAGAGTTAACAGATCCATGGGAGGTGGTTAGTCCATGTCACAAATATTGAGGGGAGCACTAACTAGCTACCAACAATCTCCCCCTTAGCATTACTCGAGGGAATTTGAACTCGTAACATTTGGCTTTGATACCAATTTTTGGCCCCATGGTTGTCATTATGCCAAAAGGTCGACTTGTTAATTCCTGATACAACTACCAAAATTAACAGATTCACGGGAGGCGGTTATTCCATGTCACAAATCTCGAGGGGAGTGTTGACTAGCTCCCAACAAAAAGAAGGCTTTGAAACATTAGAATGAGATCTAGAAGGTATATTCCCCCTCGAAAAGGTCCTACTTTTGAAGAAATTATCTCAAGAATCTCTACTAAATTCTCTTCTCCTTTTGGCAAGGAAACAACTCATGTTCCTACCCTCTGCATCATCCTTTGTTTCTTTCATGGAGGATGATATTTCTTTCAGGGTTCCTATAGAGAAAATCTATTCCCTAGATATGAGACTCAAGGAGCTTGAGAGATTCATGGCACAAGATGATAAACTTTCCCAAGCAACTCCTATCATTGAGCAACTAAGAACTATGTTGGTTAAGGATCATAGAGGTATAGAGCTTCTTTGAGGGATAACAAATATTGTAGATACCCATTTCCCCACCTACACTTCTAACTTGATTATTACTCAAGATTGTGGTTCAAAGATCACTGGAAAAAATTTGAATGTCTCGATGCTTGGGGTGTCGATGTGTATGTATGACATGGGTCCTTTTACTAATACCAACTCCATACCTGACCAAAGAAATACAATTAAAGTAAATAAAGTTCCTTTGGGTTTCAGCTACTCTACACCTGAAACTCAACGTATCCCTCTTTCTGGATCTGGTGTTGATTCCTCTATAGCTATCAACGCTAGGGGCTTGTTAGTGTAGGATTTGGTGGTTCTTATAGAGGTCCCTCTGGTCATACTTCATATGTTGATCCCATGCTCAATTCTCTATTGTAGAACATGGGTCGCATGCAGAATCAGTTGGAAAGTTTGGTCAGTTCTTCTCAACCTATGTTCCAACCTTTCTATAGTCATAGTTATCTTTACATTTCCATTTTGAACACTCTTATCCCTCAAGGGGTGGAGATTCAAAATTTTGAAAAGTAAAATGGCTGTGGGGATTCGTGGACACATGTCTCATCCTTTAATGCACTATGTATTGATTTATTTCATAATGATGCTTTGTTAGCCAAGATATTCCCACATTCTCTCAAGGATGCTACTCTGGAATGGTATTGTGCTTTACCTAATAATTCTATTTTCTCTTTTGACCATCTATTCAAACATTTTCTCCAATAATTCTAGGCCAACATCGAGCCGAAGATCGCCTTCAATGATATCGTTCGATGTAAGAAGGGAACCCATGAGAAGCTGACTAACTTTATAGCTTGGTATCAGGCTATTCCTATCCTTAGCTTGACTTCGATGTTCAAAAGGTGCTCATTAGGAACTTGCAGCCTTCGCTGCAAGATAAGTTTATTTTGATGAAATATCCTTCTTTCATGCGTCTATGTGATGCTTTGAGAAAATACCACCAAGTGGTTGTTCAGTACGAGGATTCATCCTCACACTCCAGTTAGGATGGTCAATTAATCATGTTGATATTAGGTAAGAACAAGGTCATGGTTAACATGGTCTTTGTTCCTTTGAATACAAATAATATAGGATGTAGCAAATATTTCACTGAATTATTAGAATCATACACTAATTTCCTACAAAAAATATTAAAAGATCAAGTAATAACATTACTGGAGATTCAGTTGTTGTTAGAGACATATCCTAAATGGTACAACTCTCAAAAGTTCTACCAACTCCATCAAGTTGTTAGGCATGATACCAAAAGATGTGTCCACCCATGTCACATGATTCAAGACTGCATTGATGACGGGACCATCTACCTTGTTGGAAGAAAGCATAACTCTAATAAATCTATAGCCAAGCCTAACAACAAACTATAGATATAAACAATTTTTTTCCCGTCACACTCTGTGAACTTGGTCACTCCTTCTTTGTCTGCTTCTAATTCTAACCCATTGAATATGTCAATGTGGTCTCATTCACTCATATTCCTCTTGCAAAAAATGTGAGTGCAGTCCCTGATATTACATTTACCTCACATGATGTGCCCTTGAACAAGGAGCCCTCTCCATTGTATGTTCCCACCTGGATCAATGGTAACATCGTGACTAGTGTTATGGTTGATTAGTCGAGTCGAGTAAACGTTATCACAAAGGAGGCCTTGTTTATTAACAATTTTCACAAGGAGAAGTATGATGAGTCACAGGAAACCCTCTGTACTCATGATGGTTTTGTATTGCCCCTATGGGCTCTATTTATTTGTCATTTTTATTTGGTCCTAACTAGATGTTCCATTTGTTGTGATCCCAAAATTGGACTTATTCAAAACAAGGATGGGCATTTTGTCGTTGGCCTCTATGAATGTAGTTGCTTCTGAAATCCACAAATTTTTGAAGTATTCCCACAAGGGTACCATGCACATTGTCCAAGATATTAGATGCAAGCCATTGGTAGCACGTGGGGGCTTCTCTCTCAACCATTTTTTGCTCGCCCTAGTTGGACCCGTACCTCGTAGGGGAGATCTCTTGTATCAGGCCTATTGTAGGTATAAGACTAGGGGCTCGACATTGAAAACTGGTTTCCCTTCATCGCCCTATTTTGTGTCTCTAAAGGCTTGTTTGAGTACATAGTAGCAAGCTTTTTCCTCTATCCCTACAAATGGGAACAACAAGCTTGTTCTTTCCCTCAAGCCTTCCCCTCCTAGTTCCTCTATTTTTATTTGTACCTCCTTTTTCTTCTTAGCCCTTGGCAACATTTCTATTCCTGCTCTTGTGCTTTCCATAGGAAAGGGAAAGGTGCCTATGTTGTAGAAGTAGAAGCCCCTGGTCTTCCATCTTCTTGTTCTCCCCACGGTGCCCCAACCCACCTTGTATGGGGAGGGGAAGTCTTTTTGTGGGTTTTTTCCTATTCGTTGACCTTTGTAGCCTATGCTTGTTCTTTTGCCTGCCTCTAGGGAAAGGCATGGGAAGAGGCCTAGTACCAAGACACCTCTCTCTGTTTTTGCTTTTGAGTCTCTTGCTCCTCTTGCTCCTCCTATGAAGTCTTCCCTTCCACTAACAACGGTTGCAAAGGTTCCTCTTGTGGTAGAGTAGGATCCCTCAACCTCTTCTCAGGTTGTTCCTTTGAGTGCCTATATCTGACGTAACTGGCTTCATGTGAGTGTAAGCATTGACAAAAGGCTCTGGCCAAGGAGCATGCAACTTTGCAGAAGAGTGAGGGGGAGCCTACAATTTCTATTTTTTCTCCTACTTCTTTTGTGGTTGCTTTTGTTGCTTCTTTTTATTTTTCTTTAGTTCCCATCGCATCGATGCTTCTTCCAACTTCATTAGCGGATCTTGATGAACCTCACCCCAAAAGGGTGTAGGTGTTCATCGCTCCTACGATGGAGCCTCCCCTTCTTACCTTCCTTCTAGATATTCCTCCATTTTCATAGCTCGTCGACATGCCTCATACAAAGGTGGTGTCCTCTATAAATCCATTTCCATCTTCTTCCACTTTCACCTCTTCTGTGGGGATTCTACATCCCTGATTGAAGTGAAAGCTTGAGGATGACCTCGCTTTGAGCGAGGGTTGTAAGAAATACTCATCTCATGTGGAGTTTGTTTTTTCTTTAGCTTGTGTCACCTTGTGATAGAGGTAGCCTCCGTGTCTCTAGAGTTAGTCATTGCTCCTCTTCGTAAGGTTAGTCGTGACTCCTAGGTGTCCTATCCTCCACCCACTCAGTTGACACATGGCACTCCTATCAAGTGCATCTTCAATTTATTGGAGGATATCCTGACTTTGTCATTGATATTTGAGAGATCAATGACCCCTGTCTCACAAGAGCTTGATGAAGAGGACCTTGATGGGCCCTCTTCCTTGGCCCTTGTCGCAAGCGAGTTAGCTAGTACAACCCTTGCTATCCCTCCCCTTTAGGATCATCCTCCCTCCCCTATAATGATCTAGATTGGGAGCAAGATGACCTGTTGGTGGACTCAGATTAGGGTGGTACCTCTTCTACATTTGTAGATTAGTTTTGTGTGCTTGCTTGTGTTCCCCCGTACTTGTTTGTATGTGTTTTGTGCTCTTTCTTGGAGGAACCTTGCTACCCTTGTAGGTTCTATAAGGACCTACTAATGCTCAGTAGACTTGGTGTCAAACAAACAATTCAGAGGAGGTTCCTAATTGGACAGTCCACTAAACCCTTGCAAGACTTTCATTTAATTATCAATTAGGGCTAACATAAGATTGTGATGATGTTGGCACTATATGAGCATCCGGGGCCTCTATACCACCTATATCATTTTAGTATAGGTGTTACACATGATGGAAAACATAAACTGCATAACAGTAAAAATAATTAAATCTAGAACTATTGCTATGGGTACTTATAGCTAAAGGCTAAGACTAGTTCACTGTCACAACTAAACTCTAATGTTGTTAACTTGACTCATTCTGGAGGATAATGCATTGAGACAACAAAGCATGAAATACAATACAATATCTTATTCATGATTTCATTCATATTCACAACATGAAGAATCTGATTAAGATAAATGCAATAATGAAGGTAACTACTATAACAATAGAAATTAATGTGCATAAATTGAAGTGGGGAACAGTTACCTCGAGTGGATGTTGCTCAAGTTATTATATCCATCGAATAAAATCAAATCTAGATTCTCAAATCAACTAAACATAATGGTAAACTGAGAACTTATTGCATAAAACAAGATTTCATGATCCAATAAGAATCTTCAGGGATATCTTATTTATGAAAACATAATTGGAAACAAAAATATTTTGTATAAATAGAAAAAAACTATCTGAACATATCCATCTACTATATCTACTACACTATCTATTCTCCTTGACCACAAAGTTTGCATAACTGAAAAGGTAGAAGAAGTTGATTAGGATTGCAACTGTGTTGCAATGGTAAAACAAAAATGTGGACCGTGAAAATAGTCACATTGGATTCCTGATCATAGCAAATTTCCTCTCCTTCGGTGGTCTTATTAAATGGCATGGTGAATCACAATCATTCACATAAATAAACACCTCCATCTCTACAACTGTTGCATTCTTCTTGCTCTGGAATCTCCCCGACATGGCAGTCTGAAACCCTTTGGCTGCGGGCTACGCTTCCTAGTTGTTGTGGGCTACAGTCTGCTTACTCTGGCTTCTCGGCTACAAGGAGTTAGTTCATCCAACATATACAAAATAGTAATAACCATAAATTAAACACAAATCCACACTACATTTCATACACATTCACACATTTTAACCATGCAATCACTAACACCATAATCATATTTCCATATATTAAAACCAAGTTCAAGTTGCATGAAATGAATAAAAAAGATAGATAATGTTTAGGAATTTATATGAAATGAGTATCTAGAAATGTCTAAAAGTATATGCTAAACAAAAAAAATAGCTAATATTTGGTCTCATTAGGTGCTTGGATACATGCACAAGAATCTATTGTAACCTTATTCTATTTGTTTCATCATTCTTCTATATGTCATACTCTTGCCTTTTCACGTTGAGGACAATGCAAAGTGTTGGGTGTACTTAGGCCTTCTTCCATGTTGACCCAATTTTTTTTTTCATCTGTCTTCATGTGCCCTTCTTCATGGTCTGAGACATTTGGGGGTTGATGAAAATTCATATGTATACTATATTATATCTATCTATTATATCTATTGATAGTTCTAACCATGAATTGTTAGATCCCCTATCTCTTGATTTCTCTGTCTTTTCTTTTCTACTTTGTGATGTTGTGGATTCAATGTGTTGTCCCTCACATGTGCGAGAAAATACCATAGATACATCTCGCCATGTATCTCATGCCACGACATCTCTTGTCTTTCTTTTCTCTCCTTAGAATGACATGTGATCCTTTATGTAGCACATATCATTCTAAGGGGGGGGGCTCTCATCTCTGCTTAATTTTCAACAAGGAGTATTCTTTCAAAATGATTCATTGGTGACATTTCTTTTTAAAATATCCCTTGGTGAAAGAATCTAAAAACTTCCTTTAAAAAAAGGAGCATTCTCTCCAAAGGATTCTTTAACGAAAGATATTTCGAAAGGATTCCTTAATGACAAAATCACTTGCAGACAATTCTGTGTCTTTCAAAATGAGTGTTCTTTCAAAAGGGTTCCTTGGTGTCATGATGTATTATGAAAATGATTCCTCAATGAAAGAACCCCTTTGTGAAAGTCTCTTTCAAAAGAATTCTTTGGTGTCTTATAATTTGTGCCGTATATATAATATTTGACATCTTGTGTCTCGATGTTTGGATGTCTTATATCTTGGCGTCTAGTTTGGGGGCAACCTAACTAGACATGTCTTTTTTGTGATTGTCTTGTAATGTAATTTGTAGCAGCCATAGAATTACATGCTTTTCATATGGACTCTAGCCATGCTAGCCATACCTATTAGTGTTGTCTTATATTTGATCAGATTGTGTCTTATGGTGTCTTATGATTGTGTCTATTTTTTTTTCTTTTACATCTAACATGTTCGTCTGTAGCTAACATGTTTGTGGTGAGATTGTAGCTAACTTTGCAGGATCAAAGAATTATGTCCTCTTTGCATTCTGGTGAAGCCCCTTGCATGCCAGGGATATTGGATCGAAGGACTACTTCCTCTCTTTTTCAGTATATTCTCTTGAATCTCTTTCTACTTTAGCTCACATATGCACTAACACATATGCTCACTAAAGTGGGGGGAAAATGTTGAGGCATAAAATTGCACCCTAGTGCAATTTCCCACAACATACCCTTACTCTAGCCTTATAACATTGATAATGCAAAAATTTGCCACCTTAAGCCCTTTGTCTTATCCGTGATTTGGCATTTTCTATTAGTGGAAGGAATTTCATCAAGGACACTTTCGCATTTCACAAATGTTCCTGATAGATTCTTGGTCAGTGGACGTTGAGGAGTTATGTTTTGTGGCATCTGAGAGTTGTAGCATCTCCTACGACTACAGACCTACCTGAAAACATTCCCTTTGCCTCTATATCCTCATTTTTTAACTCAATTCTTTATTCCATTTACTCTCTCTAAATCTCACTTTTTCACTCAATCTATCATATTCTTCCAACTCCACTTCATTCCCTCCATTCTTGCTTCTTTCTTCATCACTTTCTTGTAGGTTTCAAGTTATTGGCACTACGTTCTTGCACATCTATCTTTCACTCTTGAAGCTAGACCATCCTTCCTTTCAGCTTCTCAAGCTTTCCAAAGGGAGGTTAACACTTTATTGTTGTCATTTCATTGCATTATCAATATTATAGATAGCATATAGATTTTCTTTGCTTTCTATACAATTTTTTTCCTTATTTTCTTTATCATTTTCTCTATCATGGTCTATTGGTTGTCCATGGAGGTGGAAACACCAAAACAGGGTTTTGACTGGGGCAAACTCCAAAACACAACCCCACCATTTTTTTGTCTCCGTGTGTGTAGGTACTTCATTTGTATGGAGCTTGCAGAAGGTTGGACAAACTGTAAGTTGGATTTCTACTATCGTTGCTTGTCACTCCATTCATAATCTATTTATCTTTCAAAAATAGAGTATTCTTCTTCTTGTAGTTAGTTTATTTTATACATTAGTAGCATTCTATCATTTCCATTCAAAACTGTCAGATTAAGGTTTTTAGGTCATTAATACACCCTGTGAGTTTTAGATTGCAGACTTTATTCTCAGTTCGTATGAGACGTCAACGCATCCCTAAGATGACAGTACATCACTATCGTCTGAGTCCTATGCTTACATCTTTTGGCCGAGAGCCAGTTAGTTTGTAGTTCGAGACTTTTGTGGTTTTCTCATTCAATTTCTGAAATCCTCCATCCTTGAAAACATAAAATAGAGTCTAGTTTTCCCATGCCCCGTCCTTCTACCCTTATCATTGAGGTGATCGAGGGCAATTTTCTCCTTGTTGACTCTTCTTTGTCCTAGAGACATGAGAGAAGTGAATCCCCTCCTTCACACATACATCATAAATACCCAATGACTAGCTTCAATATATGTCACATATACATAGTGATTGTCTTGAGCATACATCACATATATATACTTGAGGTGACTAGCTCATACATATTGCAAGTACAATAATGTCTAATTCGTATGCACATCACATGTACAACAATGATTTTACCATATGCATATCACAAATACAATGGTGACGAGCTCACATGTACATCACATTACAACCGTGACTAGCCCATACGTACATCACAAGTACATTAGTGGTGGGCTCATATCCAATGTGACAATCCACACAATGCATCACATGTTCACATAAAGTGGTAAAGTGGAAATGGATGCAACCCATTGCATACATCAACCCACTACATGATTCACAATCACACAAGTCTGTAACTATGACAACAATCAAGCATCCCATACTACTCGATGTCATCACTAACAAGGGCACTAATATTTTGATGTGCACAACCTTATGCCATTTACACAAATACTTAGGGAGGCATTAGTGTATAAACACACTCAATTACATATGGGTTCATATCACTTCATGATCCTAAGGGGCTACGTACCCCTGATAATCTAAGATACCATTTTCCACATCAAGATAGGCCAAAACTATAATGTGAGGTTGCTCCAACTGTTACCTACCTATTCTTCATTAGAAAATATTTTTCCTGTAGTCCATTGGAGAGCTAAGCAACCAAGGATGTCCATCTCTATCACACTATGCTCCTTGACTATTGTCAATCTCGAGCATCATATTATTGCTCCTTGACTATTGTCAATCTCAAGTATCATAATATTGCTCCTTGACTACTATCAATCTCGAGCATCATAGTATTTCTCCTTGACTATTATCAATCTCGAGCACCATAGTATTGATCCTTGACTATTATCAATCTCGAGCATCATAGTATTGCTCCTTGAATCATGCTTAGCACTATAACTAGAAGATAGATTCCTAACTCAAAATAAGTAGATCACAATCAACTGATTTAGGATCCTATAAATAGTCAATGATTCTGGGTTTAATTTTCAAAACACAGAAGAAATCACTTAGAACCAACACAAGATGAGCTCAACTCAATATGTAACTACTACTAAGTAGTCAAATCTATTCCTCCTCTCAACTTACTATTCAAAAACACATTATGTATTAAATATAATTAATCAAGGTTTCCTTAGCCCTTCCATAACCATCTAATACATATTTTGGCCTCATTTGAAGCCTACTAAATTGAGAAGGTTAAACCAATTAGGAACAACCCAAATTTGGGAGTTATCCCCATTAGACCTCCCTACAGACTTGAGGTCATAGAGGCATCTTTTGCCTAAGGACTGAATACGTACCCACTTTGAAATGGATCAAAGTCACATGTAGTTCTCTTGAAAAGATCTCTCAAAGGACATCTACACATAGGTTCCCATAACCCAAGGTTTTAATAATTACTATCTTATTCCAACAAGGTTCCTTTGATGATTCCCAACAAGTAATAGGACTTAACGACAAGGGTCGAGAATTTCCACACAATTCCCAATTTAGCAAGCCTAAACTATCACAAGGACATCAAGATCTCAAATTAGAGCTCACCATCTTTATTATTCATGATATGACAAAAGAATCCTATAATCTCTTACAATTACCTATCAAGGATATCATTCAACATTTGATACCCTAATGATAGTTTATAATATAAGGTTTTATCTAGGATTAGAATGTGATAACCTACAATGTGATGTGATAATCTTAGATATCATAAGTGTATTGGTTCTTGATATCTTGAACCTTTATATTGTACTAATAAGAAACCCCTTAAACATTCATATATGAGGATAAGCTGGTAGAATAAATATCTCAATTAGGATACATTTATTAACAATAAGAGTAGTAATACTCGTAGGATCTATTGACAATCAAACAATTATGTGAAGCCACAATATGGCTCCAAGTAAATTCTACTAAAATTAACAAACATCATGATACTATTAATATTTGACATCAATCTCCACTAGAATGTGTCATATCTTAGTATGTCCATACAAAAATTATGTAAAATTTGAAAGATCTAACACAATAGTTAAAAATTTGCTTATAGCATGAGCAATACCTAAGTCATACACATGATAGGCATCTAATTTCTACTTCCATTAAGGCATTATATGTATAGTTGGTGATAGTAATAATAATATCTTTAGCCACTAAGCTCTCCCCATACTTAACCCAAACATCATTATGGTTATTGAAGTATAAGAAGTTATTAGAAATGTATGGAGTTAGGAAGGGTTTCCATAGACATGTTTATACCTATATTTGTGACTAGATAATAAACCTTAGATATGATAGTACCTTGATGCTAGGTGTAACTTGTACCATTAAGATTCAATTTAAAAGACACTCCAATACACTTAAGTAATTCAACATCAACTTGAACATGTATCATAAGGTCATTAGCTTCATAAGATTTACTCATGAATCCTCTACATACTAGCGTTGTTACATCATTTCCATCCTGTAAGGTATAAATACACATGTCTCATCATAGAACATGTAATAATATGCTTCTTACACCAGCAATTTATACATTCATATTAGAACTTCTTAATTTATGTCTAACATGATCAATGACAAGAATTGGTATATCACTACCAAAATTTGATGATTCCACTACTAAACATAGAGGTACCAACGTAATTACTACTTCCTACGTAGTGATAATCTATATATATTATCTTGCTTTCTTATTTGTTTTATTTGACATAACACATTAGTAGTTGCAATAATGCCATGGTAGTTGTGCCTTGAATTCCCTAACAATTTTGTTTGTTTCAAACCAAAAGCAAGAATAACAAACAAGAAATATTGTCCCTTGAAGTTCCTTGTGCGAGATCTCTTATTCAACTTGTTTTCTTATCCTCATGCATAAGCATGACCTCTAAGGATTGAAAAAAGACACTATTCAAAATAATTCATAGGCAATCAAAATGCATTGAAGTATTTCCAAGGGTGATTCAATCGAGTTCTTGAGGTCAAAGATAACTATAATAGTGGAGGACAACCATGAAACATATCAAATAAGCAAGTAATTCTCATTGAATTGAAGGGGTGCTAACAAAAGCTACAATGCATTTGAAAACCTAGATGGAGCAACATGATTGTCGGGATGATAGTGAAGGAAAGGAAGTATATGTATTCATTCTTCTAGACTTATCCTATATCAAAGTTATCCAAGTAAAATCGTTATACCCAACTCTGTTTTTATATGTGTTGATTCACTCGCTTGCTTAAATTCCAAGAAACTAATCCATTGCCTCAAGTATTTAACAAAGCATATTAATGATATGTTTAGCTGAAGATAGTATAGCACTTGTTCATGATAAAAGATAAATACAATTCTCAAATAAGTTGTAGAAACAACATACTCATTGTTACAATCTTCCTCCTATGGAAAAGATAAGAATCCCAAGTCATTATCAGCATGGAAGACCTATTATATGTCATTATTGTAGCCCATAGGAGCGATGTGGAGGATATGTCTAATGCAAGAACTACTACCAAGGTGTCTCCTAAAGCCTTGCTCATAATAGGCATTTGGTCAAACAACTCATGTGATTGGCCTATACTCCTTTTATCTGATGAACCCCCTCCATCCATTAAGCTTGAAGGATGTCCAAAGCATCTTCACCTTTCTCCCCAAAATGTCTCTCCTCTCTTGAAATCTGTCTATCCCTTTATGCTTGATGACATTTCATAACTCGCCTGGAAGCTCCCAATGTGGCGCAGGTAGGACATGAGGAATGTTGGCAATGGCTGTGAAATTTAGCTTTTCACCTGCCAAAATGCTTTGGATTGAAAGTTTCTAAAGCATTTTCAACAAATCCATTTCACTCATATCCTGCAATCTATGTATTCCATGAGACCACGATTAGTGATCTTTCTCCCAATCTGTGCATGCTCTTCTCGTCTCTTCTTGGCACAATTCTATTGGAAACTTGCAGCCAATTAAAGACAATTTCCACATAATCCATAAAGAAATCTATGCATTTAAGTATTTAGAATCCACATGCAAGAGAATAGACAACGTGCCCATGAAAATATGACACAAGATATACCTTGGGAAAACCCTCAAGAGGGAAAAAACCCAGCCTCCAAAAACATCCATCTCTCATGCATTATTTAGCAATAAATATTACAATACATCTCCTGAGTCTCCATGAACACCATTGAAGCAACAAGCTCTCTCCAAGAAATCCATGCGAACAAGCATGCAACCACACATCCTGTGCCATGCTTCAAACCCTCACAAATGCTAACAAGAGCTAATTATGCAAAATTGCATCTTACAATAACTACCTTTGTGGTTGCTTTTATAGAAGAAAGCTCCCACAAAACCACTAAGTGGTATTGCACAAAACTATGTGACAATAACTATGAGATTACAAACCATGTCCCCTTATTTAATATTGGATGTTTTATTTATTATTTTCCCCAATATTAAATAATTACATTTTTACAACTTAACTTATGTCCCAATGTTACATGCAACATTTAGTGGCCCCAAGAATAATTACATTAAATACATAATGCAAGGTGTACAACACACCTTTTCCCAACATTATCCCACTTGTTGTATACATTGCATAAGGGGAACAACTAACCTCAAAATATGAATCAAATGAATAATCCATATAGCCACATATACCATCATGGAATCAAAATGCTCCATGTGCTCTATCAAGATACTTGCAACAAGAATCAAAGTGACCACTTGTGGATGTCAAAATCTGCAAATGGTTAGTTTAAAACAAAGCAACATTTCAACATCCCTATTAAATAATGAAACATGTCAATCATGCAATAAAATGAAACAATGGAAACTAAACAAAGCATATAAAAGACATGATCCAACTTTATCTCATAGTGGATTGGTGCTATTGTAGAAAATAGCCCTTTCCCAATCCTTGCTTAAGCTTGATGTTAAGATGCAATGAAGATGATGATAAGATGGGCAAGATTAGCTCTTAATTGAAGAGAGTAACCTTGTATGAGATTGTAGAGATGAAATGATAGAATTGTGGAGTGGATGAACAAAATCAGTTCTCAGTTTAAGAGAGTGACCTTGCAAGAGATGTAGATGTTTTGATCAAGAATGAAGCCTCTATTTGTAGATTTTCTTGATGAGAGATTGGAAAAATGGATGAATGTGGGACAAATATTGGACCAATGAGAGGAGTCCACTTGTCAAGTTGTGAGTGGTTGATGCATGTGCAAGATTTGGGAAATGTGCCCAAGAGGGGGAAATTTCAAATTTGAAAATGAGAGTTAATGCTTAGTTTGAGCTTTGCAAGGGACATGTAAGAGACATGTAAGACCTATTAAATGCCTTGTTGGATGTACCTTTCAACTTGCTTTTGAATTCAAATTTGAGGGAAGATTCCATGTTGAGGGAAAATGAGGGTTTTAATAAATCAATAAATTGATTTATTTGTGCAAGTGGCATTATCTAGAGGATGTGATGGGTGATTAGGTTAGGCTAATTAGGATTAGATTAGCTTAATGATGATTAGGTGAGTTTGACCAATTTGACTCAAATATTTGGATTTATTTAAATCAAAGAGGGATGGAATATGACTTTAGGCTTTTAATTAAATGAAGTTTTATTTATTTAATTAAAGGATGATGTGAGCCTTTGATTTATTTAAATGAATAACCTTAGGACTAAAGACTTGATTTGCCTAGTGAATGGATTTGCTGCATTTGATTTATTGAGCAGATGCATAATGTTAATTTTTTGTGTCTACATTTTGCCCCTCTTTGAAGCAATGTACTTGTTGCGTTGGTTCAAAGAATAATCTTACTGTGATCAAAATTCAATTTTTTTTTGATTTTTCAGATGCCCCAACAGAAAGTACACTGGTACATTGCCCCCTCGAGAGATCGAGCGAAAAAATTCGATTTGAGGGTCGATCTTGCGATAAAGAGGTTCAAAATGGATGGTTATGGATGATGATGCAAATGAGATGATTTTAAGATGTTTAGAATAACAAATCTATATTATCCTAAACAAATTAAATGATGATATGCTATGAAATGGATGAGATTGATGATGTGATATGCTGTGATTATGTAAATGTATGATTTTATGAGATGCTTAGACTAACAGATCTATATTATGATGATGATATGCTGTGATATGATATGCATAATACTGATGGTTTGTGGATGCAAGATGGATGTCCTATTGATGATGATTAACTATTTATGACATGATGTTAGTGCAGAAATGAGATGATGACAAGAGGATCCAACAAGTCCATGATCTGACAAGACTTTATTAGAGATGATGATGATGATAGATGATGATTTTCTTATCAAGGATTGGGATTTTAAAAGGGCTACTTACCTTATGTTTGATAACACACATAGGCACGATGCATAAAGGTAAAAAGAACAAAGATGGCGTTGTACCTAGTGCGATGGACTTTGAATCGAAAAACAGATAGGAGTATTCTTGTTCACACTTGACATACGAAAACCTTGCTAGGACGTACCTAACAAAGCAAGTATTTGCCAAGTTATTTTACAAGAACGTCCAACAAGCACAACAGACAAAAGATAATGATCGTTGCCCCATTCCTATCTCTCTAAATCCTTCGTTCGGATATCATCGAGAGGTCCTTGGAATGAGCGCAATAAGATAAATCAAAAGAAAAGATCAAGTACGCAAACAAGCCAATGTTCTTCATACCTTCAGCCAAAGGGATGTGTTTTGATAGGATAATAATCCAAGGTGATATCCAAAATGATGCCCATTATCAGAATGATATATCCTAGGACATGCATTGTATAGGATGATGATGGTTTGATAAGTTGATTGATAGGCTGTTGATATAAGTTTGATTGACATGTCTGAAAATGATCAAGAGTTTGATTTTGTTTTAATTGTTCGTTGTTTCGGTTTTGATTTTACAATTGAAGATTGATTTTGCTGATTGTTGTGCTTGTTTCTATTTGTTTTGCCAAAGGATGAAGGTGACGATCAATTTATTATGGATGATTGATTATTTTGAGTGAAAGCGAAATGGAACGGATGGATTTTTTCAAATATTTGGATGTTTTTGACGTTTTACAATGTTTTGAGGCTGTTTTTGGTATTTTCAAGATTTTACAAATGTTTTGATTTTTGATTTTTTGAATGTTTTGGGGTTTTCTGAGATTTTATGAATGTTTTTGGATTTTGTGTGATTTTGTGTGATTTTGGATGTTTTTGGATTTTGTGTTTTTTGAATGTTTTTGGATTTTGATGTTTTCGAATGTTTTTGGATTTTGATGTTTTTTGAATGTTTTTGTGTTTTTGTGTTTTTTTGAATGTTTTTGGATTTTGTGTCTCGGGGGTTGATAAGATATTAGCCTTGCCTACATTTAAGCTCAGAGACAACGTAGTTCAGATTACCATGTTTTTGATGTTTTTCTAACTTTTTGAGTGTTTTTGGATTTTTTGATGTTTTGATGTTTTTGGATTTTTCACATGATTTTGACGATTTGGATATGGATGTGTGTGATGATACAGTGCTCTATTTGGGATTTTGTTGAAGACCAAGCTAAGGTTGACTGATTGAATCAATGGATTGATGATGATGATAACATTATTGAGAATACACAACAATGCAAGGACTGGATTGATCAAGAATGATTAGGATTGATGATGATAACATTGTTGACGATGCACAACAATGCAAGGATAGTGTTAAGCAACACAAGGATTGAGAAGGATATCCCAAGATTATGAATTGATTGGATTTGATTGATAAGGATTGTTGAAGCTTGGTTTTGAACAAAAGATGTTTGGATGATTTGATGTGACGTTTGAAGGGTGTGTTAGATGCGACTAATATGGATTGTTTGGATTGATGTTCAATGAAAGATGAAGACTGATAAGGAAATTTCTTCTCGTCAAAATGTGCCACGAGCTAGTGATTCAAATTTTGGATCGCAAATGCTTGACCATTTTGGTTTCACATTTACCAATGTTTGGATCACCACATAATTTTGAGGATATAGACCAAAATTTATTCTTGAAGCAAGATGTAAATATCTGCTCCCAGTGTCTAGCAATGTATGGAATGCGATGTGTGGATGCTTGGATGGATGCATGGATTGATGGATATGGATAAGCATGCAAGGGATGCCAAGGATTATCTTGCGATAAGATAAGGTGTTCGGATAAAGAACATGCTCATTTGGATAGTGCTTCATGGCTCAGATAATGCTGCATAGGATAGGATCAATGAAAACAACCCATGTTAAGATGTTTACCATAAGCAAGTGTAAAGTGTGCACCAAAGTTTCATCAAGATCAAGATAACTTGGATGATGGACGCATATGTGCGAAAATGGATTGGATCAATGGTTTATGGATGGATGGATTTATTATGGTTGAGATGGATAGTATGCTAGATTTATTACAGATGGGATGAGATGCTTTCAACTGAACAGGCGCACGTAGATGTTCGATTCTACACATGACGCCTGTTTGTCAGGTTTTCGTCATGGTCTTTCCCAAAGTGCCACCATAGTGGTTTTCACTAGAGGACGATTTTTTTCTTTACTGTTTTCAATCATTTTTCTGATTTTTTTGGATTTTCATATATATATATTTTTTTGGTTTTTCCTGAAAGATTTTAAGCTCATGCTGAATCACAAGGTGTTGCTGATGTAGATACCCCTGTCATAATGTGCCATTGATATCCTGCCTGAAGGAGCTGCTTTGCTAAGATACGTGCACTTGAATGCAACTTTTGGGATTCTTGATCTGCTTTATTGATACCAGGGTTAACTCTGTCTCTGTGCGCACATCGCAATAGAGTGCCTTCGAAATCCTTATGATAAAGGGTCGTTGCCAATACATGGTCAATGTGAGAATTGGATATCATGCATGGAGGCGTGGATGGAGTGTGTTTAGGGATAAGAGATGGATTGGTTGATAGTTTGGAACCTTTGACTCTCCAAACTTGGGAAGATGAGAAATGATGGGGGGATACAGAAGTGTGCATGGAATTAGGACCAACTGCTTGATACAATTTGTACATTAAAAGCCTGCTTTTGCTTTTGTGGACATCTTTGATGGATACTTTTCCCTTTTTTATTTTTCCCCATAGTTTCTTTGAATGATGGAGTTTGATAGGGATGATCTTTCTTTGTATTTTTTGGTATCCATTTGTATTTGACTTGTCCATTATGCTTTCTAGCTTCTTTTTCTTGGATAATGTTCTTTGTACTTTGATTCAATTCTTTCTTTTGACGTTGGTCCCAATTCGTGGATGGGGTGATGGGTGGATGAAGATTCATGGCGTGGCTAGTTGTAGTATTGGCAATGGTTTCACCATAAATATTCTTCGTGCTCCTTATGTTGACGTTTGCTTGAGACGAAGCTGCCCCTAGTATGGTGGAAGCAGTACCTTCATGCTTTGATTTTGCTTGTTTTGAGATGTCTTGTTTATAATGAATTCGCTGATAAATGACCACTGTAGGTGACGTTATTTTGATTGGATGCTCTACTGACTCTAAAGTATCTTGTCCTATCTAACTTGTTTCCTTGAGCAAATAATGTTGGATATCCGCATACCTGATGTCCTTAGTTTGAATTTGGGATATATCTGATCTTGATGTTGACAACTCTATTTGGCTGTACGAATGGGTACCACGCCATCCTAGTTTTCTATACCTTGATGCATCGTACCATGTGTGTTATCAAACATAAGAAAATCTGGCCCTTTGAAAATCCCAATTCCTCAGCAAGTCATCATCATCATCATCATCATCATCATCATTTGCATTTGTGTCATCTTGTGTCTTGTTGAAATAACTTCTTCTTGTCTTACTAACCGCACTAACAAGCTACTATGACAGTTGATCATCATCACCATCATCATCATCGATCCTACATCCACAAATCATTAGCACATTGCATAAGCATATCATATAGAAATCATTAGCATATGGCATAAAAGAAACATACGCATTGCAGTTTATCATAAACATTCTTCAATAGGTGCATCCATGTCATTGCATTTCACCCATTACATTACATCTCATGGCATTATATCGATCATAACATAAACATTCATTTTCATTTCACAACCATTTCATATTACCATCTAAATCATCACATAGCATCTACAAGAGCATTCCATAATCACTTTTGCATAATCGTAAGCAATAGGTATATAAGAATTTAATACATTACGCATCAGCATATCACCTTGCATTAACATATCATTGCATCACATACATCATCATTTAGGATAATAACATTTGTTATTCTAAGCATCTCATAAAACCATTTCATTAGCATCATATCACGACCATTGCATCATATCACATCCATCCATAAATCATCTCATATATAAGCATTTTCTACACATCATTGCACATACCATAAATCAAATCATTTCACATATTGCATTGGCATAAAATAAACCATCATATAGTTAACATCATTGCACATCATATCATAGGTTAGCATAATATAGATCTGTTAGTCATAATCATTGCATAAACATCATTAGAAATAAATGCATCCATAAAACATCACTGCAAAGCATATATAAATAAATCAAACATGCATAGATAAGGGTACACAGTGCATCACATCAAAATTGGCTCATATATATCATATCATCATGTCACTGTCATAGTACAAAAAAATAAATCGGATCATTGTACACATATGTTAATCAGTACAAAATTCCCATCGAGCTATAAAAAATGAGCCCATAAAGCACAAAAATGTGTATCATCTGGATCATGCTCGATCTTCGTGAATGCTGCCCTCACCCCTATCACCATGACCCTCTGGTGGTCTCTGGCTGGCCCGCTCTGAGTACTTGGATACCCAATTTGCTCTGGGTACAGTATTAGGGTAAGCCCGACAGTAGTACTCTATCTCTCGGATATCATCCCTGTAAGATCACATCGACCTTTGTACCCTGAGAGGCGAGGCTGTCATACTCTCAATCGCTACTGTGGCTAGCTCTGTAGCGCCTATAGCTCTGCTGACTGTCTCTATTGCCTGCCTGATCCCTCTCACTCCGAGGCTCTCTCTCGCCCTCTGGTCCCTCTCATACTTTACTGAACCTAGGCCTAAAGCTGTAAAATCAAGGCATCCAGTGCGTTTGCTTGCCCTGTTGGCTGTACCCGTGGTTGCGTATGAACCTGATCCTCACCCTCGGCTCGTGGTGGTAGGACTGTCGGATCCTGCTGCTGGTCCTGTATGTGGACATCCCCGTGACTTGGTGGGACTGGGGGCACCAATGGTGGGTCCTGTCGAATCTCGACCCTCGGTCCTTGCCCTCAGCCTCGTCCTTTCCCCCTACCTCTGACCCTGTGCACCTCTGGATCCTCACTTGGAATGGTCAATCGGAGGGGAGGTCTGAACCAGTCTCTGTAGGCCTGTGTGGTCCCTGGATCTGCCAAGCCCTGATCATAAGCCCACGGTCGGGCTACCAACTGCTGAAAGCTGTCAATTGCCTTCGTGGTAGGAATGTCAGGCCCCCACGCTATTTGTCATGCTGCGTGTAAAGACGGCTACATAACCGTCATCGGGCCAATCCTGTGGCTCTCCAAACTAACGCTGTATGTGCCCGGGCAGATATCTCTCAATCATCGTGTGCTCCTGCCCCTGCATGTATCGATCCTGGTGGCAGTAGAAGAGCTGAGCAGCATCGTCAGCCCATCCGGGCCGACCAAGGTATGTATGCCAAGTAAATACAAGCATCTCGTCCAGGACTCGCCTCCAGTAGGGGATCCCATGCTCGCCAGTGTGTGTGAAGGACACACCACCTCTATATAGTGTCATGAGGGCATCCTCTTCCCCCATCGAAACCGAAACGACCCGTGGACGTAGCACATAAATGTGCTCCCATGTCCAGACATGAAAAAGTGTCACTCCAGCTCCCAATGCTCTGCCATCTACATAGACGTACTCGTGTAGGTCCCTGTAGAGCGAAGCTAGAAGGACGGGTCCCCATGTGAAGTGAACTGGCCTGTCTTGGACCATCCTCTCCCAACAATATCCCCAACCCGGACTAAAATACCGCCCTCGTCTGTCTGGGGCAACCAAACCTAAAATGATCGCTGTAATCGCCCAGCGTAAGGGAGGTGCTATAACTCTATATCTCTCTAGCTCGATTTGTCCCTTGCAGTAAATAATGTCTCGTGTAGCGAGGAATCTGACGTAGCACTCGCGTCCCTCCTCCATGTCATAGATCACCCGATGGCCATGAATGGGCAATCATAGAATGCGCCAGACGTCCTCCAAGGTGACAGTCACCTCGCCAATGGGAAGATGAAACGACGATGTCTCGCTATGCCACCTCTTGGACAACGCTGATAGCATCCCTAGGTGGGTGCGCACGGGCGCTGCGTATGCAATATACCATAAGCCAACAGCTCCCAGTCGGTCCTGGTCTCTGTCGCTCAAGTCCCATAGGATGCTCGCCAAATCCTATGACTGGTGCTCCCGAGAATAAAGCTCCCTAGGCTCGTCTTGCATCAAGGAAAGTCAGCATGTTAATTTTTTTTGGAAAAATCCTGGCTTAACGCTCCAAGCTCGCTTCCAGTGGCGCAGTTTGTGAAGGCGTCGCAGTTTGAGTTTTCTCAAACTCTGACACTGGACCCTAAATTGAGCCAAATAGAGTTTCCGTGGCGCACTTTATCCCCAGCGTCGCAATTTTCATGAAAAGGGCGCCACCGCGGGACACTTTTTCCAAACCAGCCCGCCGAGCTCGAGCCCAGCGGCGGAGTTTCTAAACTCCAAATTACACCGCTGTGGTGCTAAACAGTGCCACTGCAGCACAAAAAGGAAATTAGCGATGCAGTTCAAATGCCGAGCGGTGCTATAATAGCGCCGTTGGAGGTGAGCTCTCTCTTAAAGCAGTAATAAATGCGTTAAATGAAAAAATTGAGCTTAGGTAAAGGTCACATACCGGTGCCCCAATGCCAGGTGGCTGGTGGTAGGTCCGAACTCGGTCCGAAATGTGTAGATGAAGTTGTCGTTGCGCCATATCGCTGGAGGGTCAGAGCTCGAATCTCAAGGTTTGCTAGCGGAGGTGTGTGAAAATGACTTGAAAGTGACCCCTCGGGCCCCTTTTAAGCCTAAAAATTAGGGTTTTTTAACCCTAAATGGCTGTCCTGCTAGGGTTTTGGACCCATGAACCTGTTTTTGTCTGTTTGAGGCTTGTTTTTCATCGTTTTATTGCGTTTAAACACGTTTTTAGCCTCTCAGACCCCTTTCAGACTTGTCGGGTACTTTGTCACCTTTTTTCGTGAGATCACCCAAAAAATTAGAATTTTCGTCTGATCTCTCGAGGGGGCATTATATTGGCATATTCTCTCGCCAGGCAGTAGTGGGGCAAGTTTTAAATATCAATTTTTTTTGGCTTTGATAGAGATTGTTTATTCTTTGAACCAACGCAACGAGTGCATTGCTTCAAAGAGGGGCAAAATGTAGACATTGAAAATATACTGATTGACATCATGCATTCGATCCTGACTTACTAACATCGTTTCTCAGGTTGAATCATCCCTCGGTCTAACCATTTAATCAAATTCTCCTATTTGATTAAATTCATCAATATTCGTCTCTTAATTAAATAAATCATTTGGTCTAATTAAGTCACTTTCTCTTGTTAATTAAATCAATCCATCTGATCTAATTGTCCCTGTATAATTAAATAATCAATTTATTTGATTAAATCTCTAAAGTTTGTCCATTAAATTAAATAAATTAAAACCTTATTTGATTTAATCTAACACCATCCCTTTTAATTAAATAAATCAAAATCCTTATTTAATTAGCCTCTTATCATATTCCTCTCTTATTTGATTTAAATAAATCTATAAATCTAAGTCAAATAAGTCACATCATCTAATCTCCTGTTAAATTAATTAACCCTTGATTAATTTAACCTCATCTCATGTCACATCCTCTAGACAAGGAATAAACGAGTTAAACAAGGAATTACAAGCTAAAACGAGGATTCCCCATGAAATCCATTTGCAAATTCAAAATAGGAAAGAAAATGATGAAGAACACAATACAAAAGATAAAACTAGATTTAATCCTAATTTAAATAGCAAACATATGATCCCATGGGGGAATTGGTGCCAATTTGATGTGAAAATTGGCCCTTTTCCAATTCCTATGATGAAATATTGATGTGTTCAAGATGATCTTGATCCACTTTGATGAAAGATGAGAACTCTAAGCCAAATCTACAAAAGAGCCTAGCTAAGAATTCAAATGATAGATGGAAATGGCTAAATATTTTAGCATAATAACTTTGCAATGTTTGTGGATGATCAAATGAGGAGAGGAGCTCTTCATTTATAGGATTTCAAGATGGATGAATGCCCAAATTTGAGCAATGTGGGACTAACATTCATCCAATGATATGATGCCACTTGTCAAGCTATGAATGGGATGATGGATGTGCAAGATTTGGGGTTTGTGCCAATAAATGCCAATATTTGAAATTCAAATTTGTTGAAATGACATGCAAGAGGGAAGGGAAAATGTAATAAATGCCACATGGCTCAAGGCAAAGGACATGTAAGAGGTTTTAAATGCCTTGTTGGATGTACATGTTGACTTGGAATTTTTGAATTCAAATTGAGAGAATATTCCAAAAGATGCCTTGTGAGAAAAATAGAGATTTAATAAATGAATTAAATCTATTTTCATGTGCAACTTGCATTATCTAGAGGATGACATGAGATGAGGTTAAATTAATCAAGGGTTAATTAATTTAACAGGAGATTAGATGATGTGACTTATTTGACTTAGATTTATGGATTTATTTAAATCAAATAAGAGAGGAATATGATAAGAGGCTAATTAAATAAGGATTTTGATTTATTTACTTAAAAGGGATGGTGTTAGATTAAATCAAATAAGGTTTTAATTTATTTAATTTAATGGACAGGCTTTAGAGATTTAATCAAATAAATTGATTATTTAATTAAACAGGGACAATTAGATCAGATGGATTGATTTACTTAACAAGAGAAAGTGACTTAATTAGACCAAATGATTTATTTAATTAAGAGATGAATATTGATGAATTTAATTAGATAGGAGAATTTGATTAAATGGTTAGACCGAGGGATGATTTAAGGAGAAACGATATTAGTAAGTCAGGATCGAATGCACGATGTCAATCAGTATATTTTCAATGTCCACACCACCATCCCAAGCATGAATGCTCTCGTCCTCCATCATGCCAATGCACAAAGATAAGAAGCCATTCAATAGAGAAGCCATACAATCTATCACAACGAATCATAAGTCCTGCCTCAACTGATATCCCAAACACAAACACTCAAACCAAAAGTATCAATATGTGCTAGCAGCTGTCAAGATACACAAACCCAAAGCTGAAATAACACCCACAACAAGTTCCAATACATCCATCTGTCCATACCTCCAAGGTATACAAAACATAGTAAACTCATGCCATAAACATATACACCCATAAACTGCAATCATAAACTCCATTTGCAAAACTTGTCCAAGAATGACATACACATCCAAGAGCTCCCATTGCATGGGTAATGAAAATCTGAAAAAGATCAAGGCATACCAAGTCTACCAATAACATCATATAGAAAGTGTAAACTACATCATGTAGTAACAAGGAATCATACACAATGATATGCAAACTTGTATATCAATCACCTGTAAGAAAAATCTCCTACATACACCTCTAAAAGCCAACTATGTCAAGTATGATCTCCTCCACAACACCCCAAAATAAAATACATAACAACACCCAACCGTTCAATATCCAAGATCAAACTTAACATTTGTATCATGTAATCAACATGGATGTAAGCCTCTCATAACCAAGAAAGATCAAACTAAATCCATTCCCAATGAAGGAAATAAGCCCATTACATCTCCTAAACTCAACATCAATGAGTGTAATCACAATGCATAAGGAGATAAACATGCCAACGCTTCTCAAATGAACCCTCCAAAACCATATATCCATAGCTCAAGATCCAAATGCATGAGAAGATAAAGCATAAAACATAAAGCACCTGAAAGTAACAATGAACAATACCTCTCAAGTGAAACTGTCGAGTAGACCAAGAGTGAGGAATGAGAATGCTCCTCCAAGACATCCAAGTCATTTTGACTCATCCAAGAACACTCTCCTCATAGGTCCATAGTGAACTTCACGTCCAACCAAGGTGTAGACTCCTCAGACTCCCTACTGAAATCTCATCAAGAGTAACCATCTCAACACATGTCTCTAATCACAAGAGAACTCAAGCCTCACCTATGTCTCCAAGTATCCATGAGTACTTGTAACCAACCATTCCATTCCAAACTCCAAATGCAACATAGCACCATCATGAAGTAATCAAGCAAATGATCAATGTATCCAATACCAAGAGAACCACCAAGATCAATAGTCAAAGTCCTAACAGCTGAATCAAGAACATAACCATGACATCATGATCTAGCCATCTCCTTATAGGAGATCACATGCACCATAACATATATTCATCCTGGTCTCAAGAGAACAATTACCATGCCAAACTCTAAATGCATATCAAGAGTAAACCATACATAATAACAACCACTCTAAACCAAGAAAAAAACATATCCCCAATCACATGAAGATAACCTTACCAAATAATGCATCCATGTCACTGCCAACAACCCCCACTGAATTGTGATATCGAGTCACACATGTCATCATGACAAACATCCTCTCCATGAAGATCATCCAGGTCTACACACACAACTAAAATTTCAATAACATAAAATGTAGAACCATAATCTCCAAGCCAAGAAGATGCCTACAACTGCCAAACCATCACTGTCAAAAGCTCCCACTGAAAAGTGTAAACAAGCTATCCATGACATCATGATAACAATCTCCTCGTGAAGATCAACCAGAGGCCCTCACACAATCAAATAACTCAAATATAACAAGAGCTCCCAAAAGGAAAAGTAAAACAATGATCCTCATACCACGAAGATACAGCGCCACAACCATAATTAGGAAACAACCCAACACCACCAACAATGCACCTGCATAAACCATCATGACATGCCAAAGTCTCTAAAGCACAAAAAACATCCATGACACCATGATCACCACCAAATGGACCAACAACTCAACCTAACCATGTCCACATATCTGCATAATCATAGTCAACTACATAGGTCTCATATCATGACTGTACCTGGTAATACCATCTCATCTCCTCAACATGACAACAAAACCAGAAAAACAAGTGACTAAATCAAGCCACCAAAACTGAACATGCATCAACACTAAAATATCAATGGGAAAAGACAACCCATGTCCAAGTTATGAATGCAATATGTAAGTATAGACCGCCTACAACATTGCACAGCTTGTAGATACATCAATAAAGCATATAAATTCAACCATATATTGATAACCATGTCAAAAATAGAATAATATGAGATGTAAAACTGATCATACAATGAATCCAACATCAAATCTCCAAGATCTGATCATCATAAACTCATAGTATCACCATAGTCAAAGAAACCCATAAACAACCAAGATAAAGAAAACAACAAATAAACCATTCTAAAATATCTCCAAACCTGATCCATTGTGTAATGCTTTGAACAAGCTTTTCGTCGACTATTCGAAGTCCAAAATCTGACTTCGTATGCACCCAATATGCCCGCTTGCAACTCAAAATAAACACCTGAATTTGACCAAGGAAAACACTATCAAAATTGCAAAATCTAGAAAAAATTCTTGTACCACAGTGTAGAGCTCTGAGTCATTTTTCCAACGAGTCCAAGAAGTCAAAAATCCGATATACTAGGCAAAAATTATGCCTCTCTGAAGTAAAATTGCAGTTTACACCCAAGACAAAAGAAATTTAGCCACTCCTGGTGGCTGGGGGGCAGCCCCACCTGGGCGGTGCTGCTCCTTGGGTGGCGGACCCAAATTTTTTTTAAATAAGATTAAATTTCTTTTTCATGCAAAAATTGCATGCTCCTTTTAAAATTCACAGCGGATTTAATATGCATGGAGGAAATTTTATAATGAAAAAAATTTATTTAAAAAATCTTTTAACCCCACAAGGGGGTGGCGGTACTAGGGCCCGCCAATACTGGCAGTACTGCCAGCGGGTACCGCAGGGTACCACGCTGGTAGCGCCAACACCAGCATACGGTGGGGGGCCGACTCCCCACAAAATTTAGTTCAAAAATATTTTTAATTTAAGCTTTTTCTATTTTCAAAAAGTTTTTTCATAAAAACTTTTCCCAACATGATTTTTTTGTTTTGTTTTATTTTGTAGGTAAATAATAATGGCAACGGGCAAATATTTTATTTCGGATTTTTATTTTTATTTTTACAAAATTTGTACGCCCTGCAAATTGGGTCTTTTACAAAAAAAAAATTGCAATTTTTTTCAGTAACAAAAATAGGCAAAATTATATATCAATTTTCATCTCTCGGCCAACCCGAATCCAATCGTGAGGTCTATTTTGGGTCAGGAGATCATCTTTAAATTTTCCCTCACAAAACCCCCACTTGAATGCAAAACCAAGAAACCCATTTCACCCAAAATTTCTCACACCCCAAATCTGTAAACAACCCATCAAATCAGCAAATCCAAAATCCCCAGATCTACAATAAACAACCTGCAAAGTCCTCATATCTTGCATGTCTTTCATTCTCACATGCAATGCATAGATTCAAACTTAAACAATATTTTTCTCAACCAAGGGTTATTCAACCACAATTAAAGCTCTGATACCACTTGTTGGAAACTTGCAGCCAATTAAAGACAATTTCCACATAATCCATAAAAAAATCTATACATTTAAGTATTCAGAATCCACATGCAAGAGAATAGACAACATACCCATGAAAATATGACACAGGATATACCCTGAGAAAACCCTCAAGAGGGAAAAAAACTCAGCCTCCAAAAACATCCATCTCTTGTGTATTATTCAGCAATAAATATTACAATACATCTTCTGATTCTCCATGAACACCATTGAAGCAACAAGTTCTCTCCAAGCAATCCATGCAAACAAGCATGCAACTATACATCCTGTGCCAAGCTTCAAACCCTCACAAATGCTAACCAGAGCTAATCATGCAAAATTGCATTTCACAATAACTACCTTTGCGGTTGCTTTTATAGAAGCAAGCTCCCACAAAACCACTAAGTGGTATTACACAAAACTATGTGACAATAACTATGAGATTACAAACCATGTCCCCTTATTTAATATTGGGTGCTTTATTTATTATTTTCCCCAATATTAAATAATTACATTTTTACAACTTAACTTATGTCCCAATGTTACATGCAACATTTAGTGGCCCCAAGAATAATTACATTAAATACATAATGCAAGGTGTACAACACACCTTTTCCCAACAAATTCCTCCTTCCCTCTCTTCACGTCCCTCTGTCTTCTCTTTCCCACACACTTTTCTTCGCGTTCTCTCTACCTTTTTTCTTCTCCCTACGCGATTTTTTTGCATTCCTCTCACCTTCCCTCCACGTTATTCTATCCTCTGCATGCCATCTTTTCTAAGTGCAAATAACATTCATATTTTCATAATGCAAAAACAATTTTAAATATGAAAATTCCTTCAAAGTTTCATTTTGATAAACCCCATGAGATGGACCTATAAATGAGGGCCGACCAGCTATCAATATAAGAAATATGGATTTCCTGTATATCTATGTACATGCAACCATGTCCATAAAACATTTGAGGAAAAAGATTCAAATTTGCTTGTGCTTTCTCTAGGAGTGTAAAAGATTACAATGAGCCATCAATCAACAATTCATTGTTTGTCTTAAACCATGAAGAGTCATAAAATTCTTCTCTTACAATGTGCCTCATTAGATGATTTTAGACATTGTACCTAATGGTCATCTTATGCTCCTTGCATAGAACTGTTAAAAGTAGCAGTCTCATTTGTAAATTACCAATTTGCTAGAAGAATTGTTAGGTAGAAATCGAACGAAGATTTTAAAATCTCGCAGTAAGAATGTAAGTGGTATTCAGTTTATAGCTGTTTATATACAATTTTGATCTAGCTCTGTATAGCAACTGCTTGTCTGGGATTCCTTGTCAAACGTTTTGGAAAATCTCTGGTCTGTGATTTGTCTAAAGTTGCCATCACTCTTATGCTTGATGGAATATAAATACACTAAAAAACTAAAATTTGCCTTCAGTTGTCCTTTCAATTCCCGAAGCAAGTCTGCTGTCTGACTTAGAAGTAAAGACAACTAGTCAATTTTCTGATTTCCAGTGGATATCATACCCATAACACCAACGCCTTCTCCATAACTCGGCCATAAATCACCAGCAAGTAGAATACAACCAAAATAAAAGTTTTATATAGTAATTAGAGATTATGTCATTATCCCCCCAAAAGATAAATGATGTTTAGTAAAAAAAAGCAGTGATCTATAATGATAAAGCATTTTCTTTTGCATTTGTGCTTTTCTAATGGATGGACTTAAAACAACACACAAAAGCAGCAAATATAAACACAACATTCAGCGAGTATGGGCAAAAATTATCCTCCATATAAATACTCCGCCATAGTTGATAACAGTCACGCATCCTCAATCCTCCCCTACTCCAGTGATATTCTTCACTTCTTTCTAGTAAATACATAATCTCTATCGATTACAGCCTTAACTAATCCTCGGTAGTAATCCGCATGTATGAATGTTTAACTGGACTTAAACAATGATCCCTTGGGAAGGGTTTCTGCAATTTTTTCAGAAGGTGCTGCCGAACAAATTTTACAACAGTAGGCAAAAAAATGGAAATATAGGCTGTAGTTTTATTACTCTTGATGCTCAGTTTTTACCACTTTCTCTTTACACACTACAATTTGCTAAGCATATGGTCTTTTTTGGTGCCGCATGATAGATTTTCCCAGGTAGGGCCTAGTATGCACGGCTTCGAAGCATGATCCCGTTATACCGCTTTTTTTGTGAATAGCCTCTGCGGAAATATATAGCACTAGTTCATCAAAAAAAAAAAAATCAGCTCTGCTACATTTGTTTATAGGCCTGTAAAAAACTCACTCAACATTTTGCGAAACAAATAGGCATAAGAAATTAACCAGATGCGTGCTTCTATTTGGCAAAATAATTTCTTAACTTTTACTGCCCTGGCTGAATGCATCTACCCTATAACATAGCCACTGTAATCTTCCTGTTTTTGTAACTGCTCCGGACCACATTCCCATTACAAATGGGAGTATTAGGCCCCTCTGTGAGGCGTCACCTTTACTATTTTCTAAAAGTAGTTGTTAGCTGTAAATGCCATAATAGAAATTACCCTTTTTAATAAAATATAAACATGAAAGGGGAGTGTTTAGATAGATGATCAAAATTTCTATAAGAATACTCTAATATGTATACATAAATTTTTGTTTCTAATAAAATATGTCCTAGTATTTGAAGGACAAGTTTGAATAGATAACTGTTAGGAAAGATTTTCTTGACAGGCAGGATCAACCATCAAAATTAGGCACTGATCACAGATTCAGCATGTCTACCTATTCTAAGGACAGCAGAAAAGTGCATAACCAAAAAAAACAAGTGGGTTGGTTGTAATGTGCTCCTGCACCCTATTTGCCAATGGATTTGAAGCACCTAAGTACTGAGGGATGTTTACTCCATCAGATTCACCCTTTACTTACATCTGGCCCTTGGCATGATCAATATCATTTTAAACAACAATGCAGAGCTCCCTGCACAATGGGAATTTTTCATGGGGGGGCACAATATCAACTATTTTGTCTCAACTCAATGTACATATTGAACCATGACATAACCTAAAAAAATTAAAATCCACATGATACAATAACAAGCATTAGACAGAATTCTCTTCTCCATGAATACTCTGTATCCAATAACAGTTAGGTATGTTAGTTTCTCCCCTGCGCTAGTAAAATTCCTCTCCCCCCTATTCAGAAGACATATTATGTCTATTTTTTCACCTGGTAAAACTTTGTAACTCTGGATCACATGCAGCACTAGGGTTACAAAACTCCCAATAGATTACAAAACTTCAACTTCAAACATCAAACATTGAAGCTCGTAGTAACTACTCATCGTGGCGGCTCTTCTTACTTGCTGCTATAAGTGCAGGGACGGGACATTTTGCAGAATGTATGAAACAGAAGAAGCGAGAGACAAGGAAATCTAGTCTAGTCTTTTTCTTGACTGTGAGGCACTGTTGGCAAGTCACAAAATAACCCAACAGGTAGCAGCTAGTAACAGTTTTAGCCTCCTCCTCCTCCATGAGTTTAAAAGACTAGACTGGACTTCCTCTTTTTAGGTAGCAGCTCAGTAACAGTTCTAGCCTCCTCCTCCTCCATGAATTTAAAAAGTAGACTGGAATTCCTCTTTTTCCTATTCTGTTTCATACATCTGCAAAACATCCCGTCCTTGCACCTATAACTGCAACTTTGCTTTATTGCTTGATGTTTGAAGTTGGGAGTTTTGTAATCTATCCCACGGACAAGCGCATGGCTGGGTAGACTGTGAAGATGAATACAATTTAACTTTAGAGAGATATTTATAGCCATTGCCCAAGCATGTCGCTGTTTCCATTGAAAAAAAAAGCAGTACTGTCATGGATGGTAGTTTGAAGAACTGAAGATTGCCCAAGCATGTCGCTGTTTCCATTCACAACAAAAAAAGAAGCAGTACTGAAATGCAAAGTGGTTTGAAGAACTGAAGATTTCCCTCGGATCGCTCTATTATTTCCCTCCTTTTCAGCATGGTTATTAAAGTTACAATCTTTTTTATTACTACCTAGATATGGTTCCGACAGGGAAATAATCCACATATAATCTTTTAACCATCCTTAATGAATATTCTATTAAAATTTCTAAAAGTCCTAATATTCTTAAAAGACAATTGGTTCCTATCACCTATTCGTCCTTACCCTACGGACTTTAGGACCAACTTTATGTCTTCAAGAAAATTATTGTCATCACTCAATGTAATCAAACTTAGATTATTGGATCTTTTAGAGCAAGTTTATATTTATCAATAATTCTCTTCATGGGGACCTTAAACGATCTATTTCTCTTGGAGATTACATAATGTTCAAATCTCATATATTCTCTCTTTAAACTTTGTTATCCTTTATGTCATATGATCATATTGATGTTAAAAAGAGTTGTGATTTGTTATCCTTATAGGTCAAGAACATATTGATGTTAGAGGGTTATAATTGTGTGAATAAAGACAAGTGAAGAAACTCAATTTTTTTTATAAATGGTAGAAATATATCATGCCTTTCTTTTTAAGACACAAGAAATGATGAAGCTCCTATCAAAATATTAAATTATTTAAACTTCTTGTTAAAACAAATTTTATTATTGAATTTATGGTATATATAGCCAAGGCCCTCATGTTGGGAAAACTCACCACAAATTTTGTATGTGCTTGGTCACTATTCCTTATAGAGAATTCATGATAAAGGTTGGTGGTTGGTAGTTAAAAGTGAGGCAAAAGTCTATGATGGAAATCAACATGCAACATAGTGGTACTAGTTCTATTCTAGATTTAGTCCCTTTCTAATGTCATGTTATTTGTCACAATTAAGTCTAATCTTGCAAAGAAGGTATGTCCCCTATTACTAGCTCTTTAATAATAATAGTTTACTTTAGAGAACTAGTTCAACTTGTTGGTTGTAGTTTGGATATTTATTTTTTAGATTTTGTTGATAATAATTTTGAAAAAAATAGTCTATTAAAATGCTGAGAGAAAATGTCAGTATTGGTATAGTGTGATGGTTAATTTGTGGTGTTATGGTTCTTGTCACCAAGATTCAAACCTCGTTGGGGTGTTATTGTTGGGTGTTTATGTCAGGGATGAGGTCACCCATTTGTAACCACATCGAAATCAAAATTATTTACCTCTAAAAAAATGTTGAGAGAAAATAAGTAACATATGTTAGATAATAAAAGCATCAAACAATCAAAGAGCTCTA
The DNA here is from genome assembly GCA_007258455.2 of Sequoia sempervirens. NCBI lineage: Eukaryota > Viridiplantae > Streptophyta > Pinopsida > Cupressales > Cupressaceae > Sequoia > Sequoia sempervirens. The sequence goes on along the minus strand of VDFB02061276.1, from coordinate 10,543 downwards.
TTATTTATTTTTATAGTCATTCACCTTTATAATTAAAAGGGTATATTTTTCAATCTCAAAATTAGTGTTTAAGGATCCATAAACAACAAATTTGAATAGTGAAAAAAGGGAGGGAAATGAAGGTGAGCATCTAAAAGTGAAAATTTGTTGGCATGATGCATCCAATGAAGTTTTCGATGAATTGTGTTTGATTATTAAAATAGTGCATATATGAGTCTGGTGTAACAATAAGTTATAATTTCTAGACATGTAAAATATTGTGTTCAAAATATTTTCATAAATGAAAATGAGATCCCTCGTTTATAGCGTCCCTAACTTTTATTAATGTGAAAAATAATATAAGAAATTATATGATAACAAAAAACAAATGTCTTGTAATGCCTGCACATTTTTTCCTCGAGTTAGTCATTATTGACATTGTGTTGTCAACTATGTATCATGGGATGCATAAGTCATGCATGTGTATGTTACTTTGAGTGCTTATATATGTGTTTCAACTTCACCATATTCATTAATAGATTCAGTTATGATTTTTAATTATGCATTTTATGGGGTTCATCCCATAGTGTGGTGGTTAAGTGGTGGCATTGTTGTTGCGGCCACCAGGGTTCAAGTCTCGGTTGGGCTATTGTGATCATAGGAACTATGCTTTCGTTGGTCCAATGTGCTTGCAAGCCTGACCTGTAGTGTTGATGTTGTTGTTGGCGTTCATTCCTAAGGCGCCCCATTCCCTTGCTTGGTTGGTGTGCTCACGGGAGTGGGTTGTTTCTTATGTTCATGTCAAGGAGGAGGTCCCCCATTTGTGGCCTCCATTTGTGGTTGGCCCCTTATAGCCTCTTTCATATATAAAAAAAAATTATGCATTTTATGTCCTACATCATACTAGCCATAGACGATTCTTAGGAGATGTGATGATTTGATATTATGATTTTATATTTCATGCCTTGGTTGGTATGTTTTGTAAATGCATCATTATGTGCACTTTATTTCATGTGTTAGACCACCCACATGTTTAAAGAGAGAATCCCTCTAGATGTTGTTTATTGGCATATTTTTTTATGTTGGGATACATGTAGGGTAGTGTGATAAGTTCCTTGAGAGGACTTGATATATTTATTTGTGTTGTTTGTTGCATTGAAGGTGTGGAAACCCTTATTCTTGGATGTCGTGTTTGGTAGCAAGACAATGTTGTATACCTTGAGATGCATGTATTATGCCCTCATAACTAGATTATCATAGTACTTTATTCTATTGTTATTTGTATATGTATCAATATTATGGATGTGATTATTAATTGATCTCAATATCCTATATTTTAACTGATTATCTTATTTTCGTGTTTGGATGACGTTCATTAGTATTGAGTTATTTAGATATAATTTTTAATCTGATTTACATGATATTGTACCCCATTAGATGATTTTATAATGCTTCAACTATTATATATATGGTGTAAGTACGCTTGACATGTGACTTAAGTGCAAAGATACAGGGTTATTTCTCCACCTAAATATGTCAGTAGAGTTATTTCCATAAAAAATGGTTATATAAGAGATGTCACTTAGGGTTAATTTTCATGTTAATTGATGTCTCACTTCATTTGAGTGTAAGATGAGCCATATTTCTCCCTATGATTTTGGATCCAAACCTGTTACAATTCAAGAATCTACATGTTGTAGAAAACATGTAAATGATTGCGATTGTGGTTGTTTACTTATGTTTGCATTCAATTATGATTTAAAGGTTAATCCCTTGCATTTTAATGGTGTGAGATGAGCTTACAAAATTGAGAAAATAGAAAAAAGAAAAATTCTAAGTTAAATGCATTAGAAAAATATTTAATTTGTTACAATTAGTTTAATTGTGATTGAAATTATTTATTATTTGGGAAAGTTAATTTGAATTACTTACATTTAAAAAAAAATGATTAATTTGAATTATTTATTTTCCTTTGGAAAGGAGAAAATAACTTTTAAAGTGAAAAATAGAAGGGAAAACAGGGAGTTAAAAAGAAAATGGAGAAGTAAATTAATCATTCTTCTCACATTTTCCAAAATTGCTCTTCCAAATCCTCTCCCTCTCAAAAATGAAAATGGTTGGGTTTTCTTGATTGCCCTTTAATTTTTTGGGCTTCGATTTGGATTGCAAAGGAAAGTATATGTAAGGTGTGATTGATTTTCACTTGGATTGCTTCTCAACTTGGAGTTATTTGAAGGAAATTGGCACTTTTGTGAGCTTCAAACTTAAGGTATTTCATTTCATTATCTTTATTTTTTAGCTCTCTTATTTCTTATTTTCCATGCATACAATTGTGGTAGCGTATGCCCTCGATTCTAGACTGATTTGCTTGTATTGTTATTGAGATATTATTGTTTGAAATTTTTAAGTCATGGATATGGTAAATTTTCTAAGTAATTAGAAAATGGGAATTTTATTACAAAAGTGTGTTGTTCACATTTGAACCAAAGGGATATGTTTCATTTTTTTAAATTAAAATTTTAAAATATAATTTTTTTTAGCATTCATTAATGGTGGATTGGAAATTTCATGGTTTTATATTAGAAAAATAATGTATAATTTTTTAAACTAGGAATGATTTTGGATGAATTATATTGGAAGGAAGCGAGACTCCATATTATTTTTTCATCTAGAATATTTTTGCACTATGTCTATATTGTTATCTCACTTTTGTACATTAATTTATGTGTTACACGAAAAGAGTAATTTTGTGTATGAGGAACCTAGGATTCAGATATAGGGGTAGGAATGAGTGGCTATCATTGTTGTTGTGAGTCTAAAAGTGACTTTAATGGCTAAATGGATGAGAATTTCACAAATTTTTGATGTATAAGGTTGGATTCACCAAGGAAAATAGGTTTAGGTAACAAGGGAGGTATGATGCACATATCTTCCTTATTTCATTAAGAAAAAGAGATCTCCTAGGGCAAGATTGACTTTCAACCCTTAGGTGATTCAACCTTGATGGAGATCTTATTGTTTTCCTTATGACTAAGGACGAGGTAAATCAGCTTGAAATGCACTTTTGGGAGAAAAACTAAAAATAGTAAATGAACCCAATTGTGCAATGTAACACTTGAAACATCAATTTTAAACCTTAATCTGATGGAATCCAAAAAGTTCCAGCATATTTGAGAAAGATATGAATTTATGCACCTACCACAAAAAGCCTTTTCTAAGTGTCCTCTTGGGACTCATTCGCCCAAGGGTGAATGGGACTTGCTATAGGGGTTCAAAATCTACTTTTACAGTCCTTTGCTCCTAGGGCTACACTCTTGATTCCTTTGGGTTTTATAGTCAAAAATTCAAAATTAAATTCAGCAAGTGAGTTTCTATGGCTTGACAACAATGTTCACAACTTTGCAAAATTACACTTTTGATCAATCTTCAATCCTTCTTTGCATGCAAATCTGCAAACACAAAGAGAGGGAAATTTTTTTTTTTGGTGAATGGGGGTTTGCCTTGGTCAAACCCCATTTTGGTAAATAAACCTTGAAATGAAATGAAACACGAACGGAGGAATGGTGAATGAACAATGCTATGTTGCAACTCATCAAACCCTTGAGTAAAACCCTTGAAGGACTGAAAGTTAACACATCTCTCCAAGGTCTTGATCTTGCATGAAATGAATTTTCTTGGATGTTGATCTTGATGCTTGAAATTTGACTTGAATGCTTGAAACCTACATCACAATGTTAGCTCCAAAAATATGCATAGATGCAAATAACTTTGACATGATGCTTGAGATATTGAATGGTATTGTAGATGCTTGATAAATCTTCTCTTAAACACCTTTGACAATAATATTAGCTTTAGAAATTCTTGCATATGAATTCTAGATATCTTCTAGGATTTGAATTTGATAAAAATACATTGTATTTATAAGTAATTTTATAATTTCCCAAAAAATAAATATTACAAGTCGACATATAAAATTTAAATTTGGATCATAAGAAGGTTGCTAGAAACATATTAATATTTTGAATTTGGCAATCCTAACCTAAATTGCAAGGACCTATTCATTTTAGGGTGTTAAAAATGATAATTGCATTAATTAAATACTCATTCCCCTTTCCTAAATTATAATTAATTAGGCTTGTAGATGCATAATTGGGACAATTAGAGGCTTAATTAAGTACAATTAATTAAGGGACCCAAACATAGTGTAAAATGTAAATGAGTACATTTTCTGACACTACACTAGATAATTAAAAACATATAAAAAATGAGTTGGTATTCAATGAAAAATTGAAGCCAAGGGTGGATGGGGTGAAGGAGGTGTAAGAGAGGTAATGATGAATTGGGGGATTTTAAAGGGGGTGGTGGGGTGGGATGTTGGATGAGTGATCAAATCCAAACATAGAGAAAACAAGGAAACATAGTGCAATGACCTAAAGGGATGCAATGTGATAGTGGAGGATTGGGATGTCATGCCCCAGTGGGGACATACATACGATCAATTCCATAAGCAAAATCAATGAGGGGGTGCTCCTGTTTAATTGAAATATCAAGGAAAAGGGATAGATAATAAAAGGGATAGGAAGATGTAAGTGAATAGAGGGGGATGTGTATGTAGGGATGAAAAGGGGAAATATGATGGAATTTTGTTAGGTGAGAAATTTGACAAAGGAGGATAATTATGTGCTCAATCATTAGCTAGTTTCTTTTTTAATGTTTTAAGCTTTTATCATTTCTTTTGCTAAGTTTCAAGACATTACCAAGACCTTATATTCCTTTTATATACTTTTAAGCAGTTTTAAGTATTTGGAAATGGAAATATATTATGTTGATATATGTATGCATGAATTCATGAATGTCTATGAAATTTAGTATGATTTTATGTTTAATTTATGATTGTTGATGAAGAGGATGTATTAGGAATAAGACTAATGTACCTTAAAGTAAGGATTGTCAACCTATAACAATAGGATTCTCATCCTGCAACATAAGGATTGCGAATTGTTGCAGAGTAGTGGAACGAAGAAAAAGTTGATCCTAAGTATTTAGAACATGTAAAGAACCTAGGATCAATTTTGGCCTTTTTCTAGGGTTTCATTAAGATGGAAATCAAGAAGGTGTTTCGATTGACTTTCAACCGTGAAGGTGAGCCAATCAAACATGGATTTGCATCTTATTGAGTCTTAGAATGAATTGGAATTAATTTTCCTTAATTAACCCAATTAGACTATGTTCCGTAATATGAAAATGCAATATATTGACAATTGACTGATAGAAACAGAGAATTGCAAGAAAATTTGGGAGGGGTAGAGTGTTGTGTACCTATCCAAAAAGTTTGGTGTTAGTCACTTCAGGAGGAAAAAGTCACCCAAGGGTGTCCCAATCCTTGTAGGGGTGTCCAACTCTACTTTTGTAGTCCTTTGATGGAAAATCTAATATCCTTGTTTCCACTTGTAGACTTGTTAGATCGCCATCGCATAATTTTGTAGGTGAGTTTCCATGATTTGATAAGATATAGGGATTCAAATGAAACAACGAATAAATGATATTTAAAATTCCTTCAATCCTCTCTAAACCTGAAATCCGCACATTCACAAAGAGAAGAAATATTGTGTCATTTAGGGGCTTACCTTAGCCAAACCCCATGTTAGTGTTTCCACTTCCACAATGGAAATACCAATGATAAAAATGGATAAGTGATAGGAAGCAATGATGAAATCACAAAGTGTTGCAACTCACCACCCTTTAATACCTTCCTTTAAGGATTGAAGTCATGCACATCACTTCAAGGTCTTGGATCTTGATTTTGTGATTGCTTGAATTTCTTGGATACCTACACCAAGGATTAGCCTTCATAAATAATAATAACATAAACACATGAAATCACATAGGATTTGACATGATTTTAGGATCTTGAATTGCTGCAATAAAGCTCTAAAATGTTTCTCTTGATAATAATTCTTTCTCTTAATGTTCACTTGTTGCTAGATAATGCTTATTAATAATTTAGGCTATAGAATGCACATTTTAGGAAATTATGGACTGAATTAGGCTCAATAATGTTGGAAAAATGTGTCTCAACCTTGCAATTACATAAGCTACTATTGATACATAAGGTATTGTTGATACATCAGTGCGGGGGGGGGGGGGGGGGGGGGTTTCAGAAAGATCATCCCCCTGGTAGGGGGTTCGGGGGCCATGCACCTTAGCAAGGGATTTTATTGTCATAAATCTAGACCTTTCATCATTAGGTCTCAAATATGACGGTCAATATTTTGTTAGCTTGACTTGCCCTAGAAGGCAACCCTATTTTATGAGAGCATATATTACAGATGTGGATTGTGATGTATTCTAAGAGTTTGATAGCGATTGTGTTGCCTTTGGATCTCTGGTTGGTGATACTCCTATGAGAAGCTTTTTTTGTAAGTATATTGTAATCTTTGTGATTTCAAAATAATATATTGGGCGAATTTTGGAGTGTGGGGTTTTTCTCTTTAAAGGGTTTTCCTCACATAAATCACTATGTTGTGGTATGTATGATATTTATGTGTATTTTTATTTAAGTTTTTGTAACTATTGAAGATCTATAAATTTTTGCATGATCCCCCTCTCAAGATTAGTGTAGGAAGTTGTTTCGCTACCTTAGCTTTCTTACAAATAATTTAGGGGGAGAAAAAATGATGTGAAATTTTCAAGGGTGACAATTTATAATGCTACATTTAGCCCCCACTTTAGAGAGTATGAACTTACACTCAGACTCACACTAAAGTATAAAATCTATGTCAAGAGGTTTTGATTGTCTAAATGTTGAAGAGATAGGATGGATAAGGATTAAAGGGGAGTACACAAGCCCCCAGGATCTAAGATCGTGGAAAACCAACATAAGCACAAAGGAACACACATGCATGAAATACAACAAGAAAACATATACAAACAGATATATTAGAGAACATGAAGCATACACGATGAAAACACATGACATAAGATATAAATGAAAACAAAATGAACACAAAACATGATTCAAACACAAAGAAGACACACCAAATACACACAACAAAACACAAGGATAGTACTAAAAGGTTTAAGTCGATAAGGAAAGGAGACCTTAGTCTTAAATTGTCTCAAATACCAAACGTCATCCATCAAATAAATGAATGCTCCCATGAGGATTATAAATTTTTGTTATTCTACATCACTCATGAGCCACATGGATTTATTGGCTATCAAGTTGTGTTATGCTAGGTTTCCATGCAATATTATGGGTTCCAAAGGGCTAGCAAGGTACGTTATGCTAAACACTCATGAAACACATGGATCCATTGGAAAGCAAGTTGTGTTATGTTTGGTGGCCATGTTAGAAGGAACTCATGACTCACACAATAGAAAAGTATAATATTTTCTAGGTGAATCACAAACTGGAAGGCAACATGAGCTAGTGAAGTCCAATATTCACTAGGTGAGTCCCCAAGACAAGGTAGTCAAATGAGAAACACACTAGGTCTAGTGAAGTTTGGTATTCACTAGGTGTGTACCCATGCCAACCATAACTAAATTTATACTCCTTGATAAATCTGATAAGGTGCTATAAAATGATAAATATGCTACACCAACGCATCACGAAGTTCAACGCCTGTGAACAAAGTGAAGAAAAAAGGCCAAACTCACCTAAGGAGGCACATAAATGATGAAAAGATAAAGCCAAAACCTCAAGGGGTGTTGTAATAAAACCACCAAAAAAGGTGATTTATAAAAAAACAAGGGGGATTTGCTCAATATATGAAAGGTTGCACCTTAGGGAATATCACTCATGACATCACCACCAAGAGAGGACTAGTTGTGGAAATAAAAAGATCACACCTTAGAGAATACTAGCCATAGTATTACCACAAAGGGGAACATCATATGCCAAGAAAACTCACACACTTAAAAGATCTCAAGCCCAATATCACCATAAAGGAGACACAACATAGGTCGAGAAGGCCACACTTTCATTACCAAGGGCACAATTCCTAGGATTTGGATGCTATCATTACTAAGATGGGACAATTCTTATGCAAAAAATAAATGGGGGACTATATGCCCCCTTAAAATGTTAGTGTACTTGCTAAACTAACATTTTAAGGAGATATAAAGAGATCCCTTGTAAGAAGGAATACACCTAATACAAGGCTACCTAACCCCTTGCCCCCTAAGTGTAGGGAGAAAGGTGAGCCAAAATGGATGATGATATATGGCTCCTTGTGAAATATGATTACATAAAACTTAATTTATACCCCCATGCATGGTAGTGAGTATGGTATGATACTATAACAACCACATGGAAAGGAGCAACTGTTGGATGTTGTGGTCATGTTGCTGATATGTGGTTGTCATTGATGTCAACACTATTAGCATTGATGTATTGAAGGCTGCATATGTTGAGGATATTGAGAAAATTGTTAAAGAAAATGTTGCAGGTTGCTAGTGGAACAGTGAAGGCCATGAAGGTGTCTTACTCAATACGTTGAAGATCAGTTGTTGTGGACTAAAGGGTTTATTGCTGAGAGTACCTAGTTTATCCACTAGAAGTTTCAGAGGTCCGCGTGAAGTTTTGATCATGTTATGATTAGTTGTGTTCTGATAGTTTTTTTGTGGTTTTAGTTAGTATTCCTGAGTGAAGTTGATATGATTCTAGTAATTTCAGTTGTTGTGGATGTTTCTATGTTGGTTCTTGTTGCTTGTGGATGCTTGTAGATCATTCTCTATCTTTGTCGCTTGTCCATGTTGATCAGTGTGTTCATGGTTAAAGATTTTTCTCATATGTGTTCGGGTTTTCATGTTCTTGGCCGACATGGTGGTTGTAACGTGTTGTGGATCCTTGGAGATTAAAATTTGAATGCTTGGTGCACTCGAGGATATTGTTTTGGGCCACAACATACTATTGGCTGATGGTGTTTGATTCGCATTGGAAATTTATTTGTAAATTTGGGCCGACATTGCATATATGTTCTATATGTTCTATATTTCTTTTGGCTGACAAAGTTGTTGATGAAATTCATGTTGCGGATATATAAGAGCGGTTGCTTGTTCGAATTGAAGTATGCTCAGTGTGATCCTATGTGTTTATGTGAGAATATCATTCGATTGTAGAGCAGAGTGTGAAGAAGTCTGAGTAGTGTGTGAAGAAGTTTGAGCGAAGTGTGAAGGAGTGTTTTTGTGCTTAATCGAAACTGTAATTAGGCTTTTGGAGAAGCTACTTTCTCAGTTCATACCCTGTGGATCTAATCTATATTTTTATTTCTTGGGAAGCGAGCCCTCTTGTATTTGAGCAATGAGCTCTAGGCAGTGTGCCTGAATGCAAGTGCATTCCCATTATTATTCTTATACTTTTAACAGGGTATAATATTGTGGACTAACATCCACCATGGTTTTTCTCTTAATGGGGTTTCCACGTAAAAAAATATTGGTTTTCTCTATGTTTTTGATGTGTTGATTGCTTATGGTTTATTGTTTATTCATCAAATCTAAAATTAAGTTAAGATGAGTTTGAAAATTCTAAGTATTCTGTGACAACTGATTCACCCCCCTCTTAGTTGTCTACCCTTGTTTTGCCAACAATTGGTATCAGAGTAGGTTCCTCTAAAGAAGTTTAAAAGCTTGAGGTGATTCGTGATGGAATCATACAAGAAGGACAACCCTATATTTGATGGAACAAACTACTCACTATGGAAAACCAGAATGGAATGTCATTTGAGGTGTTTATTTGAACACTTTTGGAAGATTACAAATAAAAAATATACTATTCCTTAGAATGGTCCTTCCACTCCTGATGAGATTAAAGATGCTGAGAATAATATTAGGGCTATGGAAGCTTTGCTGAGTGCTTGATGGATTCAGAAATGACAAATGTGATAGGTCTGAAGATAGCTCATGAGATATGGATGAAGCTGGAGACTTTGTATAAAGTAGATGTACATGTGAAGGTCGCTAAGCTACAAAGTTTGAAAGAAAAGTATGAAAATTTGAAGATGGGTGAAGATGAAAATATTTCTTCTTTTATGCAAAGAGTAAATGAACTTGTGATGAGTATTAGATGTGTTGGTGGTACCTTGGATGAACAATAAATTATAGCTAAAGTGCTCAGATCATTGCCTCCCTCCTACAAATCAAAAGCTCATGCTATTGAAGAATTCAAATCAGTAACAAATGTGACAAGGGATATGTTGATTGGTAAACTTGCTGCCTTTGAATTAAGTGAATTTGGTGATTCTGACCCTAAGATTGAATCTTCATTCAAGGCTTTTGTATATGAAAGAAACATGCAAAGATATGAACCAGGAGAAAGTTTTAGAAAGACATTAAAATATGAGGAAGAGATGAAACAACTTGGAGAAGAACAAAAAGAGAGGTTGAAGAGCTGGAAGCATTGATTGTGAAGAAAGAAGGCAGAGGACAAGATAAGTGTAAATGAAAGTTTCCTATTAAATGTTTCTCTTGCAGTAAAATAGGTCATTTTGCTTCAAGGTGTCTTGAAAGAGTTCCTAGGTCTAAGCCTTACAAAACTAGATTTCAAAAGAAGCGTTATTTT
>VDFB02061275.1:0-28114 GCA_007258455.2 Sequoia sempervirens | reverse complement strand
AAGTATGATTTCACATATTATAGCATGCAAGATTTGATTCCTTTATGAAACATATAAATATGTTTAGCTTTCTCAAATTTGTGCAAAGCTTATTATATTTTATAAAAAATAATAAGCTTTGCACATTTTTTTAAAAATGATTATATATTACCAAAGAAAAAATAGGTTGCATAGTACATATTACACTTAAAAAGAGAATAAGAAGTCTTGGAGACCACAAACCAACACAAATATGAATTTTTTTTATATACACGAACAATTTTTAGCACTCAAAGCCATAACAACCTAGATATTATAGCTTTCACTATATACATCCATATCGTAAAACCCAATGGGTGGATTGATCTTTAAGATGTCATTGTTTCTAACCACCTCTAGCTTGCAATCACCCTTAGTAATTCTCGGGTTTTCTTTGAGACCGATGTCTTCAAGGAGCATATTATATTTATAGTTGTTATGACTTTCCTAAAATTCCAAGTAGTTCTTCACAAAATGATCATTTCCATCCCTAGCATAGGGCCAATATTTGGTTGTCTTTACCTAAAATCTCAAGACATTAACTTGGACTACGTCCAAAATCTCCCATAACTGCTCTTTAGTCTCCTCCAATGTTACAATAACTTGTAAGGAAATAGAAAATATGAGTATTCTATAAGACTTGTTAAAGTGTCTCTTCCTTGTAAACAACCCTAATTTTTTTCTTTTCACAAAAAAAGGAATATTAGTAGTTAAAATCAATCAAAAAATATTAAATATTTACTCACACCTTTAACATAACCAAATAAAAATTCTTTCCATGAAAAGTTACTCTTGCTATATCCCATCATCCAAATGAATAAAAAATAAGAGCCAAATTTCTTTAGCAAAGAAATGGTCAAAGAAAATATGGTTCATAGTTTCAAGAATTTCACAGATAGAGTATAGGTTATTAACAAGTTGGACATGCTTTAGATTGATAGGTAATTTTTTTTAATAAGAGTAACCATTTAAAATAGGTTTCCTTTGGTTCAATCACATTGGACCAAGAGTGTTTAAGAATCTTAAATCATTTCCCATTACTAAAGTTTAATTACCAACAATCGTTAAGGTGCAAGTGATAACCTCTTATAAGGACTTTGAGAAAGAGTTGTAGATATTTTGGAGTTCACCTTATAGAGAACAATTCTATCCCACCACTTCAAGTTGTCATAAATTATAGTTTCAAAATTTATTTGGGAAAAATTTTTGAATGTTCTCATAGGCTTTTCTTGAGATTGTATTTCCTCCTTTGGGAAGCGGTAAACCATACTCAATACTAAGAGAAGCTCAATACTTGGTCTATTTATTATTTATTATGTTACAAAATTCTTTGATGCCTTTACTATCCTATCTCTTGGAAAAGAAATCATGTTAGAGAGCCATATGCTTCTTCTTCCATTGAAGATTCCACCACACTAACCTGGACCTAAAATTTTTTTCTCTTCCTTATTATGGGCCTTATTTCCTTTTATCCAGTTCATGACAATTTCCCTTGCCTTCTAGATACTCTTAAATAAATTAGAATCAAAAGGGGATAAAGATAACTTTCCAAACAAGAAGTCATGAGGATGTAGGCCCTTCCATATCCTATCCTATTTATGGACTATCATTTGAATGCCATTCCTCACTAATTTGTTTTAGGTCTCTTTACCACTGAGAGATTTAACAATTCATTTAGAAGCAAGCGAAATTACTTGTAGTCTCAAGTATTTAAGTCCAAGGTCACCATTATCTTTATCTAAACAATACCAATCACACTTGATAGTATATTTTTTCTCTTTCCTTTTTCATCAGACCAAAGGAACTTCCTAATTCTCTTTTGAATTTAATTCACTTGATAGTTGCAAAAAAACCACATTGAAGCATAATAAGCTATATGAGGACTTTTTTTGACAAACTTGCACTCTACCAACCAAAGAAAGATATTATCTAATCTAATTGAATATTTTTTCTTCAATATTAATTTAATCTAATCCCACATTGACTTAAGGGAAGGATTGATTTCAAATGAGATTCTTAGGTATCTCACTTGCAAGTTTGATCTGCCCCATAACATCTCAAAAATTTTAAACGAATAATGATTGGAAGAAGAATTCCAGCTAGTACCACAAAATTTATTTTAGAAATATTCTCTCTAGATGCTTTGTAAAATATTTCTATCTTGCTCATCAAGTTCTTAAAATTTATTTCCTCCTAATTCACAAAGATTGTAGTGCATCTGCAAATTGTATATTTAGGATTTTTCCTCATTAGGGAGTGTAAGTCCTTTGAAATCCATTCGATTACTCATATCTCTTAACAAAAAAAATATGAAATCTAGACAACCTTTCCTTGTTGATCTTTGCAGCTAGAAGGGTTCATAGAAAGAACCATTTATATAACCTTGAGAAATAGTTCATAATTGAATAGGACATCTACCATTTGAAAAAAAATATTAGGAAAACAAAAAGCTTCTAGAGTCATTATTATAAATGACGATTCAGCCCTATCATAGGAATTTTCAAAATCAAGGAAAAGTGTGCCATTTTCTTAATTTGTTACATTAGCTCACTCAAATATCCTCCCAACTAATAATAATATTTTTCAAGATATACCTACGCTTGAAAATTTTATTTTGAGTATTAGTAACAAAGTAGGGAGGATATCAATAAGTAAATTAGAGCAAAAAATTTAGCAAATATTATGTAAGAAACATTAAGGAGGGTTATGGGCCTCTAGTTTCTAATTTGAGATCTATCTCCTTTTGGAAAAATCCTGATGATTCCTCTATTAATATTTCTTCCCAAGGACCCTTTGCTAATAACTTCAGAATAAACCTACAAGAGATCTTCATTAATCTAGTTAACTTTTTTCTTATAAAATTTAGTAGGAAGCCCATCTATGCCTAGAGACTTATCCTTTTTAGATGTTCTAATATCCTTTGCAATCTCATCCTTAGAGATATCTCTAGCAAGCCAATCACCATCTTCCTCTTTGATTTTCCTAGGGATGACTTGTGTACGATGATCTTGGGCTCTTTTACAATCCACATTGCTATCTTCAACAAAGAAAATATTTTTATAGAAAGATTGAAATTCATTTATAACCAAAGAAAGATCATTTATATGTTGATTATTCACCAAGACTGATCCATTTTCTTCCCTAGCATTTTTCTCCTTTATATAATTAAAGAAGAAATCATAACCTTATCTCCGTTTTTGAGCCAATTTATTCTAGCCCTAACTTTTAAACCATGAATCTTCTTAATTTACAATTTTCTCAAATTATGCTTGAATCTCACCAACTCCTCATTCAAATACATGCAATTGAGATTGGCTACAGAGAAAATATTAATGAAGCTATTCTTAGATCTCTTTCCATTAAAGGCTCTTTTTTTTCCCCACAACTTGGAATAGGGACCTTGATTTGCTAACATCAGTATCTGATTTGTCAATAGTAGATAATTTTTTTAGCAAGATCCTATCAAATTAAATTTTTAGCAAATATTAACTTCTTATATTAAAAATAATTTAAATATTTTAACGCATGCATTAGATGGGCCCTTGGTTATTGATGATTTAGAGATATTATGTATTAATAATGGTGTGAAAGGTTTAACAAATATTAGTCAAATTGCTATATTCTGTGATAACTCAAGTGCTATTAACATTTCTAAGAATGAGTGTTGGGCAGGAGAGAGGATTTGAATTTTCTGAGCGACAACGACAGGCTGGTCTGAAAGATTCTAGTTCTGGACCAGGGGATGGCCTTTATGGGGATGTGGCAGGAGAGAATGCAGATGAGGATAAGGAGGGAGTAGTGTCCGAGGACTGGGGCCCAGAAAAAGGCGGGGATCCAGGTGGAAAGGTCGAATCTGAAGGTAAGTGTTCCCCTAACTCTTTGTCAAAGGATGGGGCTTGTGGGTCCAGATGCCTTGGAAACCAAGTTGAGAACAAAACTCTTAGGGATCAGTCACGGGAGGATCCTAAGAAGAAGTGGGTTTCACTTTTGGGAACCAAGCTAGTTGGAAAATCCTTTTTTCCCCCGGTTACTAATAGCTCATCACTAGAGAGTGGGAAGTTTTCCATTTTGATTCTTGATCCTGTAATAGAGCATAACGTTTCTCTTATGGAGTCATCTCTGGTTGGTAAATTTATGGGTCCACGACCAAATATTGATGTGGTTAGGGACTTTGTGAAGAAGAAATGGAGGGTTAAAAGACACGTAGAGGTTGTTGCTCTACCTAAAGGATTCTTCTCTTTCGCTTTTTCTTGTGAAGAAGATAAACTTGCAGTTCTGTGTGGGGGCCCTTGGTTTATTGGTAAGTCCTCTCTGGCTATTAGGAAGTGGTCTCCAAAAATGAACTTCTCGGATGATGCCTTCAAAGTTGTACCTGTTTGGGTGTGTTTACCTAGGTTACCACTAGAGTTTTGGAATGAGGATGTGTTCAAGGGGATTGCTAGCTCCTTTGGGGAACTTCTATCCATTGACTCTATGACCTCATCCAAAAAGAGGCTAGTTTTTGCTAGAATTTGTGTGGGGGTTACCCAGTCCTCAAATATCCCTTCATCGATTGAGATAGTTTCAAAACTTGGAAAATGGACTTAGAGTGTTGAGTTTGAGACTTTACCCTTTGTGTGTTTTACTTGCAAAAAAGCTAGGCACTGGGTGAAGAAATGCCCGAATAACAAGCTTAAACTCAATGAAAAGGCGACCCCTAAGGAGGCCAAGATGTGGAAGGTTAAATCTGTGGAGAAGCCTCAGGAGGAGGAGAAAAGTGCTGAGTCATTTAAGGAAGGACAGATAGCTAGCGGAGAATGTAACTTCAACCTGAAAAAAAGGAAAGTTGAGGATTCTTGCAAAGTATCTGAAAGCTTCGTAAATCCTGAAGGTGAGATTAAAGGTCCTAAAAGAGCAGAGGTCGTTTTGAGTACCGAGGCTTCCCAGGAGGAGGATGATAGAATAGTAGGAGGGATGGATGAAAAGAAAAATGTGATCCTAAGTGTCATCCAAGATTCAGTAACTGATAGTCTAGAGAATACTTCTCGCTCACTCTAGAGCTTGGAAAGGGGGGCAGAGGCCTATGAGAGATCGGGGGAGTCTAACTCTCCAGGTCATGTGGAGCCTCATAGTTCTCTGGAGATAGTGAAATCCACTTTTGGGAACTCTACTAGATCTCCCAAGGGGGGGAATGAGGACAACAATACCCTATCACATAGAGTTGCTGCTACTGATGTCTTTATGGATGGGAAGGAGTTTATGGGCTTAGAGGATCTAGATCTAGAAGAGGAAAACCTATACACTAAAGTTGAGAAGAAGAAGAGTTAAAAGGGGAGTAATACAATGGGGGTTTCTACAAGAAATAGGGCCAAAGCAGATGTGGGAGTGCTGAAAGGTTCAAGGAGAAAATCAACTAAATGGCACAGGGAGTAGGAGTGCATTCAAAACATTGCGGATGGAACCCAAAAAATCATCTTGGATTTATGTAGAACTCCATCTAAAAAATGAAATTTATGTCTTGGAACATTCGGGGACTAAACAGTTCCCATAAATAGGAAATTTTTCACAATTTTGCGAGAGATCATAAGCTAGATATTCTTATCATTTAGGAGACTAAAATGGCCAGAGATCGTGTGGAGTTGATTAAGATTTTAAAGAATGGCAGTGTGCAGGGATGTAGTTCGGAAGGTGCCTCTGGGGGCTTGGTGACCTTTTGGAATCAGAACCGTATTCAAGGTACTCCTATTCTGGGAGATGCAAACCATGTGGCTACCCGATTTAGGCATATAAGAGATGGCTTCAGTTGGATTTTGTATAATATTTATGCGCCCAACAATAAAACTGCTAGAAGGAATTTTTGGAAAAAACTTGAGTTTTTTAGGTCCTACTTTTCGAATGAGAACTGGACCATCATGGGGGATTTTAACAGTCCCTTGCTGGAATCTAAAAAATTTGGTGGTTCTCAGATTCAGTTGGATAGTAAGCTAGATTTAATGTACTATCAATTCCCAATGCTTGCATGATATGAACCTCAAAGGGGCCACCTACACCTGGTGTAATAGGAGAGCTGGGAACGATCTCATTCAGGTTAGGCTTGACAGAGGTCTAATTTTAGATAATTGGCTGAAGGACTATTGTTGCTCGTTAAATGCCCTCTCCAGAATTGGCTCAGATCATTTCCCTATAAGTTTTATGGTAGATTCTGTGTCTGGTAAGAGGAATTTTCCTTTCAAATTTGAGAAAATGTGGCTATCTCATCCTAAAATTTCTAATTGCATTCATGAGTGGTGGAACATAAATGTTAGGGGTACTGCCATGTTTAGAGTGGCTAAGAAACTTGGTTAAGTCAAATCTAGGATTAGGACTTGGAACAAGGAGGTTTTTGGGGATATTTTTGAGTCAAAAGATGCTATTCAATAGGACTTCAGGGATAGTTAGGACTGTATCCAGAGAGTTGGTTATGTTGGGGATATCCTCCTAAAGGAAAATGAAATTCTCTCTAATTATCATAATATTATCTCGAATGAAGAGGATTATTGGAAACAAAGATCTAGATGTACTTGGCCTATTGATGGGGATAAGAACACTAGGTTTTTTCATTTGACTACCATAAAACATAGGGCTTCTAATCGAATTTCCTATATTATGAAAGATGGGGTCAAAATTGAGAGAGAGGAAGAGATTGGAGGTGAAGCTATCCAATTCTTTGCTGACCTTCTCTTAGCGGGTGAAGATTTGAATGTGGAGGCTCAAAACACCCTTATTGAGGCCATTCCTAATGCCTTGGATGATCAACATAATAAGCTCTTGATGGCTATCCCTTCAAAGGATGAGGTTAGGAAGGTTGTTTTCTCTTTCGAAGGTAATAAGGCCCCTGGCCTTGATGGCTTCCCAATGTTCTTCCAATTTTTCTGGGAAATTGTTGCTGATGATATAACGAATGTTGTTAAAGAATTCTTTGGGGCTAGGAAACTGCTAAAAGAGCTTAATGCTACCTTCGTTGTCCTGATACCTAAATTCCTTGGAGCTAATTCTCTTTATTCTTTCTATCCTATTAGTTTATGCAACTCCTTTTACAAGATTATATCTAAAGTGATCGCTTCTAGGTTGCTTAGGGTTCTCCCTTTGCTGATATCTCCCCAGCAGAGTGGTTTTGTTCTGGGTAGACAGATTTTGGACTCAATAATTATGGTTCATGAGAATATCCACTCCCTCGAAGTCTCAAAAAATGAAGGCTTCTTACTTAAACTGGATATGGCTAAGGCCTATGACAGGGTGGATTGGAAATTCTTGATTAAAGTCTTACAAGCTTTTGGGTTTTCTGAAAGATTTCTCCAATTGATATGGGAATTGATCTCTACCACAACCACCTCGGTGATTATAAATGGGTCTCCTTCCCGATTCTTCAAAGTTTCAAGAGGGGTCAGACAAGGGGATCCTGTATCCCCTATTCTTTTTACCCTTATGGCTGAAAGCCTTGGGAGGATTATGCATAAAAAAGTGACTGAAGGCAGCCTGAAAGGTCTAAAACCCTCCTTGGAAAATCTGGTATGTTCCCACCAGTAGTTTGTGGATGAAATGATGATGATGGGAAGTGCTACTGTTGGTGAAGCTAGGGATTTAAAGAGTTGTCTTGTTCTTTATGAGGAGGTATCGAGGCAAAATATCAATAGGACTAAAATTTCTCTCTATTTTTTTAACACCCCTGAGCACAGATAGAGGAATATTGCTAATATCATTGGCTGTGGTGTTCATCCCCTTCCTTCTACTTATTTGGGCCTTACCTTAGGGTCCAAACCTCCAGAATCCTTCTGGGATTCTCTGTTCGATAGATTCAACAGGAAGTTAGCTAGTTGAAAAGGCGCCCTTTTGATTCAAGCCAGTAAAGTTTTGTTACTTAAGGCTTCTCTTCAGAATCTTCCTGTTTATGCTCCCAGTTTGTTCAAGATTCCTGCTAAGTTCACTGATATTATTGAAAAGATGTAGAAATGGTTCCTCTGGTTGGGGGTGGAGGAGAAGAAGAGAATTCTATTGGTGGCTTAGGAAAGAGTGTGTAGACCCAGGATGCTTGGAGGCCTTGGCCTTAGAAGCATCATAGTGTTTAATAAAGCGCTCCTGGCTAAGCAAGTTTGGAGAAATTTTGTGAAAATTCGGGAGTGGAACTCTATTTGGCGTAGCAAATAATTGAGGGAGGTTAATTCCCTTCATGATTTCATCAATTCTTAGAACCTTCCCTTTGGTTCCTTTCTTTGGAACAATACCATTAAATCTAGAGACCTGGCTGGTAATGAAGCCTTCTGGAAGGTGGGTGATGCGCATAAAATTCGGTTCAGGGAAGATAAGTGGATTGGGAAGGAGTGTCTATGTAATAATCCTATCTATAGTATCTATATGGAGGACTGCAAGTCCAGGTTTGGTTGGTTGGTTGGGGATTATTGTAGGAATGATCAGTGGGTTGAGATATCTGCTATTAGTCAGGATCTTCAACCTCTGCAGGTTCTTCTTAACTCTATTAAGATTAATTCTCAAGGGAGGGATGACACTCTGATCTGGAAGCTTTCGCCCTCTGGTACCTACTCTGTTTCTTCTGTTGTGGCCTCTTGTTACTCTAGCATTGATGTCCATGATTGGGATAAGGTGTGGGTGAACAACCTTACTTCGAAAGTTAACTTGTTTGCCTGGATCCTTCTTCAGAATAAGTAGCTTACTAATGATAATATTCATAAGAGGGGGTTCTCCTTTCCTAAAAGGTTCTATTTGTGTTGTGTTGAGGCTGAGACCTCTTCACATCTGTTTCTTCTTTGTTCATTTTCTCATGCCATATGGTGTAGGATTCTTCGAATGTGGGATCTCAGCTAGGTTTTTCCTGGAACTATTGCAGATTTTTATAACCAATGGAAGGCCCCCTCAAAGAATTGGGCCCTGAATCTACTCTAGAATTATATCTTTCCTCACCTTGCCTAGGGTTTATGGAAATAACGCAATAAAAAAATATTTAAAGATGTTTCTCTCTCAGAGGAAGTGGTGTTTGGTAAGATTACTAGAGCTGTGGGTGAAAACTTTAATCTACTTAACAGGAAGTTGAAAGGAAAAGGTAAGGTTAGTATGCAGGAGTATGATTGTAGAATTGTGGGAGCCTGGAAGATCAATGTGGATATGTTCAATATGTCTAAAACTATTAAGGACCCTAGAGAGGGAATATGCTAGAGCCTTCCCCCCCCTGGCTGGGTCAAAATCAATTTTGATGGCGCGCCCAAGGGAAATCCTGGGCCTATCGGGTGTGGAGGGGTGATAAGGGATGAAAATGGTGCTTTTATTATGGTTGTGGCGATTCCTTTAGGCACTCAAACCAACCATGTGGCAGAAGCCTCAAGTGTTTTCCAGACATTGAAATTGGTTAGCCAATTAAAGTATAAATACGTCTGGATTGAAGGTGACTCAAACAATATCATCCAATGCTTAAAGGGTCACCAGAAACCCTCATGGTCAATACAAAATTGGATTGATCTCTCTAAGGAAATAATTAATAACTTTGAGAAAAGTTTCATAAAGCATGCTTACCACGAGATAAACACGGTGGCGGATTTCTTCACCAAAAAAGGTGTCAAGGCTCCAAGCAAGGTGATCTAGTAGGGGCAGGATGAGTTGGAGGCTAATGTCAAAGCTCTGATGACGTATGATAGTACCCACAGGTAGGTGCAATTTCCCATTCTTTCGAATGATGGCTGAGTGTCCTCCCCTACAGTCTTGGGACTGCATTTTAATTATTATTTTGAGTTGGCTAAGGGATAATAATCTCATCCCTTGGTTGTATGTGATTTATTTTGCATGCTTTCTGGGCATTTCAGTTGTTTGTCTCCATAGGGTTCTGGACTATTCCTTTCTTGCTAGTGGCACGATGGGTGGTGAGAGTCGCAGAGTGGAACCGATTAGTAGCAAGCAGTTGAAAAGCAATTCTAAGCTATGGAAGAAGCTGGAGAATGGAGGCATCACTTTTTACATTGAAAAGCTCCATGGCTAGGACTCAGAGGTTGCGAGGGTTTTTGAGAAAGATTGGCATAATGGAAAGATTAAATTGTTTGATAGACATGATACTATCAATGAACAGTTGATTGCTGAGGTTATTGGTATATCTACGGAGGGCATAAAATTCTATAGGGACATGAAGCAGTCTGATGAAGTTGTTAGCAAGTTCCCCAAGTCAGAGGCGGAGAAGGAGGATTTACGTAGGACCTCTAGAAGCTACTTCAACACAGATAGTATTGTTTCACATTGGAGGATGGTTTTGAATGTGCTGATGGAATATGTTACTTTGGATGGGCGTTATACCAGGGTCTTCAGGTATCACTTTGTCCTGCTGAATCATTTCAGGCACCAGGTTAGGATTTCGTTTCCTTTTTATCTGGCTTCTTCTCTGAATACTAGTTTGAAAAACCATAAACTCAGCCCTATTAGGTATCCTATCCTTCATGAAGGTTTTCTTGTCCTCATTTATGATCATTTTAAAGCAATGTCGGTTCTGCCTCCCCAATTGCGTAAGGTCAGGGTTGATGACAAGGACAAGAGTAAATGTAGGGATTCTTCTTTGAAAAAGGGTAAGAGAAAAATGTCGGAGGACCCCTCCTATGATGTTAATGAAGAGGAATTGCAGTCAGAGTCGTTGTCTGAGTACTCCAGCTATCCTGCGACAAACAGAGAAGAGAGATCCCGCTTCCCTATGGACCTCAAGGCAAGGGATCACTATTTCAAGGAGGAACGGGAATTTCCCACTGATGTGCTTGTTATTGCCCGCAATGGGGCGGTGGATAATTTTAGGCTCATGAGATGGGCGTTTTTCAAAATCAAGGAAATTAAGTTAAATAAAAGAGCCATGAGTAGCAAACTGGAGAAAGCCATGGAGGATAATAACAGAGGCAGTGGAAGTGGGTGGGCTACTGGGTTGTGGACGGAAGAGGAGAAGAAGTATATGGTGGAATGCCTAAAGAAAACGGTGGAGGAATTACAGGATTTTAAAGGCAATCACGATGGTAAGCAAGCGGATATGGAGGAAAAGTTGAGGAACATTAAAATTTCACTCCATAAAGTGTTGATCATGAACCATAAAATTTTAAAATCAACTGCACAGACCATGAACACCATGGTGGAAAATCTGGAAAAAGCCCATCAGGTTAAAACTGTTGTTTTCCTCGACTTGGACAATGAGGAAGGGCAGTCGGATAGTGGGAGACCGAGCAACAGGACCAGAGCTAATTTGAAAAGGAAGGCTGATCAAGAAGTCTGCGCTCAACATGAACAATCTGAAGAAGGAAGTGGCTGAGATTCTTTGGAATCTGGCCTAGTGGTCGGTTGTTTTGTGGTTTTCTGTCAGTTTTTTTGTCTTTTCTACCCTAGTTTTCTTTTGTGTATCTCTTTGTGGGCAGTGCCCTATTTTTTGTCTGTGCTCTATTAATGTTCTATCTTATGCTTTCTTTTTGTTAAAGGTTTTGGGTTTCCTCTAAAACCTGTTTGTTCCATAATAAAAAACAAATATTAGTCATTTGGAAAAGCCTATTAAATCTAGGTTGAGCAAGTGACTAGATATGGACTCTTTTGCATTGAAAGAGGTGTAATATTATGTAAGGAAATAGAGGAAAGAAACAAGGAACTGATCTCCAAATAGTGAGAAAAGAATAATCTATGTGGAATTTAGTAGTAAGATCTATATAGATGAAATTTTAAAAATTGATACAAATACACAACTAAACAAAAAAGTCCCCATATTTATTTTAAATGTTTGATAGATTTTATTAATTACATGTTTTTTTAAATTTTGTATCTTTTTGGTGGAGTTATTATTGGAAGGATAATATAATTTCAAACTATATATTTTAAGTGAATCTATCTTTGATCATTTAAACTTACTTAAATAGTTTCCTCATTGATATCTTGTTTACTTTGACATGAACCATAATAGAAGTTCACATGCACATCAAAGTCAAAGAAAAATTTAATGATATATCCATACCCTTTTCCATTACTATTTTTGGTAAAATTTGACTAGATTGTCCTTTGTGTAATAACAAGTCTACAAGTGGCATATTCTTTTGTGAATTAATTGTTATCACCTGAAATTGTACCCTTGTTGAACCCAATGTTCAAAACCTCAGTGTAACATGGGAAGATCTCTAAAGCTATGGGTCACTTATAGACAAAGGTCAACCTCCAGAGAAGTATGGCTTCCTTTGGTATCACCTAAACTACTGATCAAGAAAGGAAAAAGGGAGAAAGAGAATAAGACAAACAATAAAATGAAAACCTAAGGTGATGCACCGAAATGACAGGAATAATGAGATACTCGAGCTACACTTGAATACTAGTGACAGCCATGAGACTGCACAACAAGATCCTGTAGATCACACATTCAAATAGGTTTGACATGCACATGCCTTCAAGAAGGAAAGGCAGATTTTCACAAACTAGAAGCTCATGTGCAGGATTAAGTAAACACAGCTTGTAACCTACATGATACTACTTCTACAAAGAAAGGCATGACATGAAACAAAAGCTATAAGGAAAGAGAAAATTTCACTAAGTAGCTCACTGAATAAAAAAAGAATGCACAATACTTCATAAGAATCAGAAGGCAAAAAGATGGGCCATCAATGGTAATCAAGGTAGATTTCATATATTATGCTCCAAGTTGAATTACAGAATCCTGCTAGTCTGAGAGAGGACTGCAAAAGGGTCACAGACTTCAGAAGAGCATACTCTGGAACTCCCTTACAAAAAGGAAAAAAATGCCTTATATACAGAAAAGATCTCAGCCCCTTAGGGCTTACAAAAATATTCCTCGGGACGTAAAGATTCATCCCTAGATCTTCTGGACAAATTAATGTCGCGACCCTTAATGCGGTCCATGTTGGTGTCAAAATTCCAAGGGACTCCCTTCTTGAACATCTTGCAACCCACCACCTTCACTTCTACTCTACTCGTGTCGTGATCTTGATCTCTCTCTCGCAACCGAAGCCGCTTTGAATGCTCCAGAGTTCAACAGAGCAATTCGTCTGCCATTCCCCGCTGGATCTTCTCATCTCTGTTAGGATCGCCATGGTTCGCTCCCGGGCCTCATGGTTGGGCTCCAGCGCATCTCCACTCTGCACTCTACCTGTGAGTTGAAACTCTTTTTGAAAAGAATCGCATCTCTCAAGTGAGATACCTATCATCGGGAAGACTCCCCGCCAACCCTCTGCGGACGCCAAGACATTCCATTCTCGGGCTAAGACTTCTTAGCGAAGCTCTCATTTCAATTCCCCGGCGCTCCACCTGTAACCTCATCCTTCTAAAGATGCTTGTCAAGGCTATATCCCAGGCTTCAGCCCTCCCTCACAAGAATCCCACCGGTCGGCAAGACATCCGCCACTTAAGCTCCTCATGTTACGGCCAAGGTGCTACATGTCGGGCGCGGACCTTTATTTGTCGGGACATGAGACCTCCCCGAAGCCTGCTTCTCCATGCTACCTCGTTTGATTTCTTCGGCTGCGGACCTTTTATCCTTCCTGTGAAGACATTTTATTCGGGCCAGACCATATGTCATCCCTTCACCCTTTGTCGAGCTTTGATGTCGATGAGACATGATGAGTCGGGGAGACCCTATCTTTAGTGACGCTACTTTCCTATCGGGGAGACATAACCTTTTCGCTATGACCCTTCACCGAAGCCTTAAACTCCTACCGATATGTTCCATTCAACCTCCAATCGGTGAGACAAAGTAATTTTGCTGTGACCATATACCGACGGTATAACTTATGCCGATATAATCTTTTTCTGTCACCGAAACAAAAGAGAATGTCACGCTGATAGATGCCTGGAGATGGATCCCGATCGCTGTGACATCAAATAGGTCTTGCCGATATGATCTTTCCTTCGCCAGTCGGCAGGACACAAAGCGCTTGATGAAACAACATGCTGATAGGGATTACCCACGCAACGGCACCCCGCGAGTTAGTCGCGAGACCCTCGACATTCGTAAGACCCCCTGCGAACACAACTCATGCCGAGCAGATCTTCCAATCAGCCGCCAAGACCACGCGGAATGTCAAGTGCCGAAAAGCCTCTATATGTAAAACAAATCGCTATGACATCAGAAATGTCTTGCCGATAGGCAACACAGACATTTCAAAAATGAATCGGGGGGACCCTGCCATTCTCATGCCGATATGTTCCCTGGTTTTAAGCATTCGGACCTAATGGAACCCCTATCACATGATATTACGCTGATTGACTGAGGGTGAAATTAGGTAACATTAATCTCATAAAATTACCTATCTTGCATAAGATCTACTAGTGCAAACTTGACCTGGTAATTATGAACCCTACACTTTTAAAATTTAAATTCAATTTAAATCTTGACAACACCCTCCCACTAGTCACTATGAACTTACCTAGTTCATGTTTATGTTTATTTGCATCATATATTTTATTTTAAAAAATCATTTAATCATTTAAAATTATCAAAGATTATTAGGACAATGATGATTTATCAAAAGAGCATTTTCATTGAGAGAAATGTAATAACATTTTCTCATAACATATATCATCATGCTTCTAATCATTATTCCTATGTCATGGAATTGGTTTGATTAGGGCTCTAATTGAGGAGATCAAAATCCTCGCAATTTAGCACATTCACTAAAAAATGTTACTGAACACTTTCTATCTATATTGAGGTTCAAATATTAGAAGATCAAGGAAACTAAATTCTAAGGATTAATTTTTTGCTAGTTGATTCTTATGGTACAAATTTATATTTGCACACTAGTTCGGTTTCTCAAACATGGATATGAACCAAAGCAATATTTTGAGACATTTATTGTTCATCTAGGGATCTAAATGAGGATACCACAAGCCTCACAATTTAGTAGATTTTCTAATGGTGTTTGTGAACATTGTCAATCCATAATAAAGTGTAAATGTTAGAAGATAAAAGTGAATGAATGTTTTGCTAGTTGATTATTGGAATTATAGATTGAAGTTTTTACATTAGTTTTCTTTTGCAGACACATATTTGAACCAAAGAAAAGAACATTTAATTCTCATATTTAAGGGCATTTATAGAATCAAGTCCAAAACTTCCAAAACTTCAAATAATCAACATCTACATCTCAAATAAAACATCACATTGAATTCATTTAAAATTAATATCAATCATCTTATAAAAAAATATTCTTTTTAAATAAAACAATAAACATTTTCTTTGTTAAAATAAATAATTATATATAATAGCATTACTAAATATTATAAATAAGATATAAATCTTTTAATAAAAATATTATTACATAATATATAAGAAAGATAAACCATTTCTATTTCTTACCACATAGAAGATGAACCCACTCTTCGTAATATAGATTTGAGAAAGATTTGGCTTGCATTAGTGATAACGTTGAAGTCAAAGCCCGCACTATCTATAAGATATGGGATTTTCCCTTACTTGAAAGGGAAGGATCAGGACATGACAAACAAATGTGTAAAGTGGAAATGACAAACAAAAATAGCTACAGAAGGAGAATGGGAATAGGAATGCCAAATCTAAATTGCAACAATGGAGTACTATGAAAACATAGATTTAAAATGGTGTAGTTAAAGAAATGATATGAAAATGAGAGAGGTTGGGTTAAGAGGGCCCCACATGGGCCCAAACACCTAAGCGTTCAATGCTTAGAGTGTGTTGGTCATGTCTGGGCCTTCTAGCTTTGTTAAGAAACTTCAAGAAGCTCTCTTACAAGTGTGTGAAAGTGAGTTTCTTTCTCCTCTTTTATTATCTTTCTTTGATCCTTCTCCCAATATATCTCTTGCCTGTGAGGATATATTGGTGCAATAGGATGCAATCATTGATACTTTTCTTAACATAAATTTGCATGATCTTCATTCCAATTCCATTCCTTCTAACAATGTGGTATTGCTACATGACGAGTCAACACTCACATTGAACCCCCCATAGATAGATATTTTTCAAAAACTAGTCAACACAATTTACACTCCTAGTTCTCAAAATGAAGCTATAAAACCAAAAATTGTTGTGCATCTTCATTCTAATGTTCCTCGAACACAAATTAATCCTACTCTTACTAATAAAGGTATTTAAAACCCACCTTGACCTCCTAGTTACATTCTCAACTTTGTAAAACAACTTACTCAAAACAAGCAACTTATTTAAAATGTGTTGCAAAAACCTCATTATCACATGGTTTCTCACATATAAAACACTAACTACAATAATAAAAGTAAACAAGCACCAATCATTCCCAATTATCTTCCCCCTTCTCAACCCTTTCTTTCCCCAACTCAGGATCATGTTTTTCAGCATATCAAAAGAATATGATCTTCTCTAGCAGCTCCATGCTACTCTAACTAAGATCTCTCTTTGGGAATTAATATTTAAATCTTGACTATATACCATGAGATGCTCCAAGAGGCTCTACAAAAGGTAGTAGTTCCACTTTTTGTTTGACCAAATGATGTAGTGACCCTTTTTGATTGTATGCATGCAATGAATCTAGATATTATATTTTCATAACATGAATTACCTTCACTTGAAATTCAAAAAAAATGATCCTCTTATTATTCTAGTCATAATTAATAGAAATGAAATAAAGTGTACCCTAATCAATAATGGATTAGTCCTTCATCTTTGTAGCATTGAATTGTTACATAAGATCCGTGTAGATACATCTCTCATCAAACTTGACACTCTTTATATTTGTGGCTTTAATAATGTTGGTAGGAAATCATTGGGTATAATAACACTACTAGTTGAGGTAGGACCCATGATTTTTCCTACCCTTATCCATTTCATGCTTGATTTTCTTTCATACAATCTTCTTCTTGATAGATCATGGATTCATTCCATGGAGGCACTCCCGTCTACCCTTCACCATATGATGATTTTTTTCTACAACAACAAGCTCTATATGGTTGAGGTTGATCCAGATCAAAAAATTTCTTTACACGTAGAAGCAAAGTATGGACCTCCTATTTTAAATAATTTTGGTTCCTTCTTCCAACCCACTATTCTATGATACTAATAATAGGGATGATCATAATGGTTCTTCACCTTTGAGTGCAAATTTTAGTGACGATTAGGGTTCACCATATTTTGCACCCTCCTTTATTGGAGAGTACAAATCTCACAATATAAACCTAAGATATCTAAGGAGAATTTTGTTTTGTTTGCATAATCTATTTCTTCTAAGCAACTCAAATCTATTATTCCAACTTATTCAACTTTAAAAAAATCCCAAACACCATCATTCCATAATAACGTGTCTTCTTCTTCTAACACATTTCTTGATGATGATTGGGGCTCTTTAGATTTATCCTCTAATGGACTGATTGAATAAGATTGATCCCCCATCCTAACATCTCAGCACTCAACAAGGATCTACATTCTCGCAAAAGAATCAATTATTGTTCTCATTTCAATTTTGTTGCTTCTTCAAAAATTTATCATACTTCTTATTTAGACAAGATTATTAATGTGGCCTCTCAGCCTTCATATGATTTGGAGATACATTATGGGATTGGATTCAAAATTATTACTAATCTTAGATACAATGGAAACAATTTAGGGTGCATGGAACATGGAGTAAAGGTTCTTGTGAAGCTTACACAATATTATTCTAAAGAGGGTTTAGGTTACCAACCTTCTCCTTTTTCTACATCCCCTCCATTTTTTGATGTATTTATGTCTTCCTCTTGTGAGTAGTCAAACCTTTCTTCACAAGAGAAAGGATTGTTTCATATTCCTCATCCTCTATCTAAGCAAGAGAATATTATTTTGAGGATTCTCAAAGCCCACTTGATTACTCTTTATCCTCCAACATGTAAGAAATTTCATAAACACAATCAAACGAATCCTCCTTTTTGTGCATATCATCAAGTGCTTGGCCATTTCACCAGTGAATGTCAGGCCTTGGGCAATAAAAAATAAAAATTCTTGACTATGGCACCATCACTCTTCCATGTTTTGATGGACCTATGGGATCATCATATGACAAGTGAAATTGGATTCCACCTTTTTCCTCTTCCTTCTACATGATAAAATTTCTTCTATTGAGTTGTTCCTCACTATGTGGCGTTTGTGGCTCTATGTGTTGGCTCATTATCATTGATGGTGGTACAATCTTACATGCAACCATAATTCATCTATGATAGCAACACAATGGTCTCTAGCATGGTTTCCATCACCTATACACTGGGGACAAGGATAAATAGTTCTAGAGGTGTACATCCTTCTTTAGGATCCTCTCTTTTTTTTCTTCCCTCGGGTCAGTGCAGGATCATGGGGGTCCAAACTAGGCCCTTAAGTGGCAATGAAAATTCAGAAAAAAGAGTTAGGCAACTTAACATAAAAATTTGAACAGGTTATTAGCATAATCTGAAAAAAATATGTAAGAAAAAAAATTGTAGAAAATTGAATGTATTTTCTAAGCTACTAGTCCATTTTTTGAAAAAAGCAAATCTATTTTGTGAAAATTTGAAATTTCAATGTAGTACTAAATTTTTTAGGAAAAAAATAAAAAGTAGGTGTATGTCTGACCAACCTAAGTACAAGAAAAAAATATTTTTTTTTTTTTGAAAATTTCAATATAAGTAGTGGACACATGCCCAGATGTGTCGTATTTTTTGTAATTTTTTTGCAAGTAAATAATTATTTATGAATTTTTTATTAGAAAATTTTAAAATTATTAAAATGTGTTTGTGTGACCACCATAACTTGGTCAAAAATTTATGAAATTCAATTTTTTTTAATCCTATAGTATGGGAAGTATATAATGTAACACATCTTTCAAATTCAAAAAATGTGAAATAGTTTGAAAATTATAGAAGTTTTTCAATTAGCCTATCAATCAAGACTTTAATCGTAATGTATGTAGAAAATCAATAATAATTATCTATTAAATTCAAAATAAGGCATATCTTATATTGGTGAAAAGCTGGCAATTTTTTCTATAAACCCTTCTCGTTTCATCAAATTCGGATAAAAAAAAGTTGTCAGCCACAAGAGAAAACTTTGGAAAACTAAAGAAATCTTCTAAACATATTTTTTGGTTGACTTTCTAGGTATGACACCCCCAAGCCAAATCCCAAGGCAACCCCAAGGAAAATCCTAAGGCTACTGATTTTGTTAGAAAAAAAGGATATCCGTTTAGAATGGATATCCATTACATTCATTATTTATAATATTTTATATTATTATTAATAATACATAATATATATAGTATATTAATATATACTATATAATATATATTATATACTATACTATATATAGTATATATTATATATTATATAATACATTATAATATATATATCAAGTGAGAGAGAGATAGAGTTATCTAGGTAGGGTGGGAGGGAGAGACCTGAGAGAGAGAGTTATCTAGGTAGGGTGGGAGGAAGAGACCTGAGAGAGAGAGAGGGGGGAGAGAAAGTTATCTAGGTTAGGGTGGGAGAGAGAGACCTAAGAGAGAGGGGGCTGGGAGGGAGAAACCTGAGAGAGAGTTGTCTAGGTGGGGTGGGAGGGATAGAGGGAGTGGGAGATCCAAGAGAGAGAAGGTGGGATGGATAGACATGAGAGAGAGGGAGTGGGAGGGATAGAGGGAGGGAGAGACCTAAGAGAGATTGGGGGTTGGAGGGATAGAGGGAGGGAGCATTCTAAGAGAGAGAGGGGAAGTGGGAGGGATAGAGGGAGGGAAGGAGGGATACAAAGAGAGAGGGGAAGTGAGAGGGATAGAGGGAGTAAGAGACTTGAGAGAGAAAGTGGGGTGGGAGGGATAGAGGGAATGAGATACTTGAGAAAGAGTGAGAGAGGAAGTGGGGGGATAGAGGGAGGGAGAGACCTAAAAGAGAGAGGGATTTGGAGGGATAGAGGGAGAGAGAGGGAGGGAGTGGGAGAGAGGGGGTTGGAGTGAGAAATATTTGTCTAGGTAGGGTGGGAGGCATAGAGGGAGGGAGAGAGAGAGGGGGTGGGAATGAGAGGAAGGGAGAGAGAGAGAGAGGGAGTGGGAGAGATGGTGAGAGGGAGAGACCTAAGAGAGAGATGGGAGTGGGAATGAGAGGGAGAGAGGGAGTGGGAGAGAGCAGGTAGGAGTGAGAGAGAGTTATCTACATAGGGTGAGAGGGATAGAGGGAGGGAGACACTTGAGAGAGAGGGAAATATAGAGAGAGTGAGAGAGAGGGGTTGGAGTTAGAGAGAGTTGTCTAGGTAGGGTGGGAGGGAGAGACTTGAGAGAGAGAGAGAGAGAGACCTGAGATGGAGGGATGGAGAGAGTATCACTTTTATCCCTCCTACCCTACCTAGATAACTCTTTCTCACTCCCCACTCTCTCCTTAGATCCTCTCCCCATACCTAGATAACTCTCATCTGTCACTCCCTCCCTCTCTCACTCTGTATATTACTTAATGTGCTACATATGTGTTGCAAATAGTATACATATGGGAATATGGTATATGCTATATATTATATAATTTATGTGCTATATAGTATATAATATATAATATATATATCATGGCCTTATATTATATATGTGTGGCGGGGAGGGGACCATTTGCTCGGGGACTCCAAAGTCATGGGAGGTCACCAGAATAATGGGTTGAGCCAGATTTTCGAGGTCACAGACTACCTCAGACAACTTACTACCAAAGGACTATAACGCAAGACATGGACTCTAGTGTAGTGCACTGCCATCTTAGTGGTGCACTGGCTACCATACAGATAAAAAGTGCAAGGTATAGTCTAAAATCACAAAAAACTTAGAACCAACGACCTAACTAATAAAGTTTACTACAATAACGGAAAAAAAAGTGGTAGAATGATAGAATAACAAGAGGAATACTTTAACTTAACCTATTATATGAATTGACAAAGAAGTGTGAGGAAAGCACACCTTCCTTCCCATGAGTTGATATATTTAAGATCTTCACCTCAAGGAGGACATGCACACAAAATATGGGAAAATGTTGAGGCTGTGTTTAGAGGACTACCTTAGTCATTTCCCTGCTTTGGTGTATCCACCTCCACAGATAGCCATATAACAATGATTGTAGAAAGATGATAAAGAAAGCTATTGAAATGGAAATACCAAGCAACACGTAAACAACAATATGCTATGATATCAAATATGTTAATGCAAAGTAGGAAATGGAAGGATATCACCTTCTCAACCAAGTACTCTCAAGGCACATGGAAGAAGAAGTGAGCATGCAATCCTTAGAAGACCAACATTGCCACAACAACAAAGAGAGTGAACCATCTAAACACTAAATTACAACTTCAATGGAGGTGGTGGATTTTGAAAATGTTGAAGTGAGTGAAGAGAGTGAAGAGAGTTTCCCAAAGTATGAAGATGATCAAGAAGCATGAAAGAATGAATGAGATAGCCATTTGAAAGGTGAAAATAGAGACAAAGGAGTCATTCAAAGTCGGTTAAGGGAGCAGTAAGTGTTACAATTCACATCCAATGGACGAGTGTAATGCCTCTACGGATTCCAAAGGTGAGAATCCTATCAGGATGACAATGTGTTGTGCTAGAGTCCTAGACAAAATATCCCCCACCGTCATGCAAAAAAACTACCAAGTGGACAAAGAAAGGTGGCATAAATAGGGATTGCATTATCAGATTCGGATTTCTAAGGTAGGATGTAGTGTAAATGTGGAATTTTCTTTGGACTTGTAAATTCATACCATTACATTTTTCCCCCACTTTAGTGAGCATAAGTGTCAGTGAATGCACAATAAAGTAGAGAGAAAGCTAAGGAATGTATACCTAAACCATTGAGGAATCAGACTGCAATCTGGAAAAATTGAGCATAGGAAAGAGAGATGGCTCCATAGGTACTCGGTCTTATGGAGATTTGAACAAAAATGTCGCAGGTCCTCGGTCCTACAAAAGGTAAACAAAAGGCTCTGTAGGTGCTCGGTTCCATAGAAGATGAACAAAGGCTTCTACAAGTCCTCGGTCCTACAAAATGAAAAAACTTCACAAGTGCTCGGTCCTGTAAAGGAGGTGCCATAGGTGCTCGGTCCTGAGAGAGGACAAATGTGGAAGGCTCCAAAAAGTATGATTAACCCTTACAAGTGCTTGGTCCTGCAAGGAAAGCTTGACGAGGTGCTCAGTTGTTCAAGCTTGATTGAAAAATTAGCTTCACAAGTGCTCGGTCTTGCAAAGAAACATGTTAATATGCAAACAAAACATGTTAAGCAAGCAAAAGTCACGTAGATAGACAAACAGTCATATCTTAGAATAAGCAATTAAAGGAGAAGCTTTCAAAGGGGTCCCTCAAGAACCCTTCAAAAGAAAGAGGGGTTTTCTCAAGGGACTCTCTATTTGAAGAGGGATGAATTTTTTTGCAAATGATCCTATCATCAAGGAATCCTTTTGAAAGATTCTCTTTCATCAAGGAATCCGAAAAAATAAGATTGGCCTCCTCGAAGGAAAATTATTAATTCTTTTTTCTACGAATTCGATTTCAAAATAAAATATTCCTAAAGGGATCCTTTTTTAAGGATGCAATTTTTGGAAAATATAAATATTTTCAACAAGGGATTCATTGGCCATCGAATACACCTTATTGAAAATCAAAGAGGTAGGCCCCCCCTTAGGATGGTGCATGCAAACTAAAGGAGCATGTGGCATCCTAAGGAAAGGACAATCATGCAGAGATGTTGTGGCCCATGATACATGGTGAGATGTAGACGTGGAAATTTTTTCACACACGTGAGGGACAACACATAGGCACCACAACATCAAGAAGAAAGCAAAGAAGAGAGAAAGATAAAAAAAGGAAGGGAAAAACAACAATGAAGAAATCAAGAGAAGGGGGATATGATAATTCAGGGTTAGAACTGCTCATAGATATAGATAAATAGATATAATATACATATGAAGTGTCATCAATCTCCTACTATATTAGATCATGAAGAAGGGTATGTGAAAATTTTTTTAAAAAAAAAATTGGGTCAACATGGAAGGGAGGCCTAAATGCCCCCAACACTTTGCATTGTACCCAATTGTCAAAAATCAAGGCACAAGAAATAGAAGAATGATGGAACATATAGAATAAGTTTATGATGTAATACACTCCTATATCCAAACACCTACAAGGGTGACAAGGGTCCTCCAGGAACACATAAAACAAGCACGAGGGAAACACAACACACACAAATCTAATCTATAGATAAAGAAGAGATGCTCTCCTAGTCCTCATCAAACAAGAGGTCATCATTCACCTAATCTAGATCATTATAAGGAGAGGGCAGATGATCTTGCAAGGGTGAGATAGCAAGGGGAACACCCTCCAACTCTCCTTCGACAAGAGCTAATGAAGAGGTCCCCTCAAGGTCTTCTTCGCTCAACTTTTGTGAGGTAAACATCATTGATCTTGCAAAGATTTTCGAAAGAGTCAGGACCTTGTCCACCAAGTTGAACATGCACTTGATAGAAGTGCCATGTGTCAATTGGGCGGGTGAAGAAGGAGGCACCCAAGATCCATTGCCAACCTCACCGAAAGACTTGGGGGCAATGACAAACTCAAGGGACGTCGGGGCTACCTCCATCACTAGGATGACACAAGCCAAAGTAGAATCCTCTCCCAAAGAAGGAAATCCCTTCTTCTAACTCCAATTAGAAGCAAGGTCATCCTCCAAATTTTGCTTCATCAGGGGATGTAGGATCCCCATAGAAGAAGCAGAAGGCAACGAGGAAGAGGAAAAAACCACAGTGGATACCACCGAGGTATTTGGCATATCCATGGGCTTAGGAAAAGGAGGGATGTCCAAAAGGGACATTAAGAGAGGAGGCCCAACCGAGGGAGCAATGAACACTTGCACCCTTTTAGAGCGAGGTTCATGCACGCTCATGGGGAGAGCCAAAAGAAAGATCGAGATAATGGGAATTGAAGCAGAAGGGGTAGAAGAGGGGGGTATAGCAGGAGATGCTGAAATAGGAGTTGTCAACTCCTCTTTTGCCCTCCGTGAGGTAGCTTGCTCAGTAGCTAAACCATTCCTTTTGTGCTTACACTCACGCAAAAGCCAATTTATTTGGCTCTAGGAGCTGGAAGCTATAGCTTGAGGAGGAGCAAAAGGCTCTTGTTCTCCATGGGAATGTCCATCACAACCATTGATGGTAGAGGGACTGACTCCTAGATAGAAATAGGAGGAAGAGATGCAGGAACAAAAGAAATGATTAGTGAAGTAGATTCAAGTGCCTCAACAACGAGACTCCTCCCATTCGCCACCCTAGGGGTAGGAGTAGTAGGAGGCCATGGAGGCTGAGACATAGAGGTAACTCCACATTGACCTTTTCCCTTACCATAGACAATGGGCCTCAACACCGTGGGTAAGACAAGAAGCTCGAATACCTAATGCTTGTCCCTCCACCAAACAAGCACCATCAAACTCTCCATGCGAGGCATGGGAGTAGAAGCCAAAGGTGCCACAGAAGGGAGAGATGTGAAAGCAGATGGAACAACAAAAGAAGAGGAAGGCTCCTAGGCACAAGAAGACTTCCCCTTCCCCTTTTGAGAAGAGGAGGCGGCCTACTGCTATGCGATCATATAAGCCTTAATCGAAATAACATATGGGGAAGGAGGGTAGGTCACCTTCGGCACTATTCCCCCATTCTTGTATTTAACATAAGTGTGATATAATAGGCCCATCCTTGGAGGAAGTGGACCAATAGGGGTAGGCCAGATGTGATCTAATGAATAGGCCCTACACAACACCAAAGGCTTATACCCAGTGTCATGCACAATGTGCATGGAGCTCTCATGAGAGAACTTAAAAAATTTATGGATCACTGAAGGGACTGTGTTCATGGAAACCATCCATGGGATGCTTAGCTTCACTTTGAACAAGTCTGACTTCGGGATGATAGATCAAAAAGGGCATTTACATTCCTAGGTCCCACTAGGACTGAGAGTGTGAAATAACCTATTGGGGGGACTGATATTCTATCATGTGTACATATCATTTCTCTTTGATTCATCATACCCATCATTATGCAACAAATTTATCTACATAATATCCTCTATTATAACATTAACTTGGCATGTAGGATCAACGAGAACTCTAGTCACGGTGCTCCCATTGATATGACTAGGAATGTATAGAGGAGAGGGTTCTCTATTCACATTCATAGGTAGGTCTTGTGATGTAAAGGATATAGTAGGTGATCCATTCACAAGTTGCATACAAGGAATGGGAAGACGCATAAAATAGGCCATCTTTACACACTCCGAAAAGGACTTCCACAAGATACCCCAAAGTTTTGACAATAAGACAATGACCTATCTAGATTTTTCCTCACAATGTCTAGGGATCCTTTTGACTACGCCACTAGGGGTCATAGGCTGGGTTGCAAGGCTATGCAGCTTGCAACACATACACCTACAACACATCTAGAACATGAGAGAATATTTCTTCAACACTATGAAATAGAACCAAAATAGTTCACGTCAGGTTCATCAAAATGTAGAGGTGGACCAATTGCTCAGGACTCTAGGTCATGGGAGATTCTGAAACAATAGGCCACCTTGATCTACCTCAAGCTAACAAAAATTTTCAAAAGAGTTCAAAGTTTAAAGGCTAAAAAGTAAGAGCAACCTAGTTGATGTTGTTCTTCTACAAGCCCAGATGTTTCAGGTAGTTAGGTGAGAAGATTTTCAGAGTCTAGACTGCACCTCAAACAACTTACTACCAAAGGAATTCAACGTAGGACACATACTCCAGTGCAGTGTGCTAGCATCTTAGTGGTACGCTGACATTCATACAAACAAAAAGTGCAAGGTACAGTCTAAAATAATAGAAAACCAACTAACGACCTAACTGCTAAAGTTTACTACAATAACATAAACAAAAAGTGGCAGAATGATAGAATAACAAGAGGAATACTTTAACTTAACCTATTCTATGAATTGACAAAGAAGGGTGAGGAAAGTGCACCTTCCTACCCACAAGTTGATATATTCAAGATCTTCACCTTAAGGAGGACCTGTACACAGAAGACGAGAAAATGTTGGTGCTATGTTTAGAGGATTGCCTCAGTTAGTCCCCCGTTTTGGTGTTTCCACCTCCACAGACAACCAAATAGCAACAATTGTAGAAATATGATAAAGAAAGCTATTGAAATGGAAATACCAAGCAACACGTAAAAAAAAAATGCTATGATATCAAATACGATAATGCAAAGTGAGTAGGAAACAAAAGGATATAACCTTCTCAACCAAGTGCTCTCAAGGCACATGGAGGAAGGAGAAAGCATGCAAGCCTTCGAAGACCAACATTTCTGCAATAAAAAATAGAGTGAACCAAGAAAACACTAACTTGCAACTTCAATGGAGGTGGTGGAGTTTGAAAATGCTGAAGTGAGTGAAGAGAGTGAAGAGAGTTGCCCAAAGTGTGAAGATGATCAAGAAGAATGAAAGAATGAATGAGATAGCCATTTGAAAGGTGAAAATGGAGGCAAAGGAGTCATTCGAAGTAAGTCAAGGGAGCAGTAAGCATTACGCTTCACATCCAATGGAGGAGTGTAACGCCTCTACAGATTCCAAAGGCGAGAATCCTGTCAGGATGACAACATGCCATGCAGATGTCCACACAACACGCTAGCATCCTAGATGGAATATACCCCACCAATACATAAAATAGTTTCCAATTGAACAGGGAAAGGTGGTGGAAATAGGGATTGCATTATCAAACTCAATTTTATAAGGTAGGAGGTAGCGTAAATGTGGAATTTTCCTAGGGGTGCAAATTCATGCCATTACAAATATATTTATTATATATTAATAATACATAATATTGGTTTTATGTATTCTTTTTATTTTAATATAACTAAAGGAAATGGATAAAGATAAGAGAGCTTCTCATATAGTAATCAAAACCTCATTAGTAAGCCATCATTTGAGAAAGGCTCGTTTAATGAGGCAAACTTGTATTGATTTAAATCTAAATTGTAAAACATTGTATAGAGCACTCTCAAGAAGAGGAACCATTTGGATCTGATAGTCCTCTTTAAAATGATACATGAGCTTTTAGTGCAAGGAATCCATGTGTTGATAAGAAGCTAATAGATAACATAAAGAATGAAATTCAACAATTTTGGTACTCTCAATCCAGAGTATCACTAAATGGAAAGGATATTTTAAAGTTAAGAATTGGAAATCGAGATCGTACATTGCATCCTAAAAAATTCTTGGAATGCAGTTAAACAATATTGTAAATTTTTTTGAAACACATCCAAATTTTCAAATCTCACAAAGGGCTTTTGAATCATGTAAGCCATTTTATTATGTACCTATTAATATTCGTAATACATGTAAATACCACATAGAGTTTTCAATGTATCATGAATTATTATGCTATATTCATTCTACTATGCATACTAACAAAATGTTGTAGGAGTGTCATGCAATGCAACTTCCGAAGTCATCTAAGGACTTGCTAGATTCATTTTTATGTGCTAGAGGTGATGATTTCTTTTTTTATAGAAATGATTGTTTAAATGAGACGTGTTTGCAATGTTGTGGTTTATCAAAGTTTGTAACATATTTTCATGAGGACAGTGAACATGATTTTGCTAACAAAATTATTGAGGAAAAAAGATTTGAGATAGTGAAGGACAGTTTGAAGAGTGGAGGTGAAGGTTCTAGATGCAAGTTGGTTACAAGAGAGGTAAGTATTTCTCATTTTATTTTTTATTTTAAGAAAAATATTTTCTACAAGTATACAAGGCATAGCCATTGGTCCCAATGGTTGGATCGATGATTCAGGATGTGTAAGGACTCTTTCCCAATTGGAACTATTATATCTGTGGTTGACTTTTCTAAAAATTACACATTGCAACCATAAAATGAGGTACAATCTCAATATTACAATTCTATTCAAATTGCTATTTTTGTCCACATCACATATAGACATGCCCCATATAGTATAGAATAGGACATGAAGATAATTAAGGAGTACCATTTTTACATGAGTGATGATATATATCAGTTGTTTGAGTTTGTGGGTATGTGCAGGATCATCATGAAAAAACAAGCCCTTAAGTGGCGAAAAATTCAAAAAAATAAGAGTTAGGAAACT